>CAWUFW010021866.1:0-109663 GCA_963921515.1 Calotriton arnoldi
GGTGAGTAAATGGCAGTGTGTTTAATTATTTGCATGACTGACTAGGTGTGTGAGTACCTCTATGGATGAGTGGCGGTGTTTGAGTGTCTATATAGGAGTATGAGTGCATATGATAGTCCTGTACTGAGTGACCGTAAGTATGAGTGACTGTACGGGTGAGTGAGTGGATGTGTGTGTAGACCTAAGAATCAGTGAGTGGGTATGTAGTTATTGGTGTTGGAGTGTCTATGGTTTTGCGAATGGCAGTCTGTAATTTAGAGTGGGTGTATCAAAGGTTATATTAGGGTGTGAGGAGGTGCATCAGATTATCACGTGGATGATGTCATCAGTGATGTCATCAGTGATGTCATTTGAGATGTCATCAGTGATGTCATCAGTGATGTCACTGACCATGTCATGAGTGATGTAATATGTGACGTCATCAGCAGTGCATTGCGGGCGCGAAGTTATAGTTAGCTGAACTAACTATAACGGGGGAATTTCACGGGTTTTGTACGAGTGCAATGTCCAACTAACTATAACTGTCCCTAAAACCTATGGTTTTTTCAGTGAATTTGTAAGGTTTTTTAAATGCTAATTTCTAACTATAACGTGCCTGAAACCTATGGTTTTTTCAGTGAATTTGTAAGGTTTTTTAAATGCTAATTTCTAACTATAACGTGCCTGAAACCTATGGTTTTTTCAGTGAATTTCAAAGGTTTTTTAAATGCTAATTCCTAACTGTAACGTGCCTCAAACCTATGGTTTTTTTCAGTGAATATATATATATATATGTATATGTATATATACTTACATATATATATATATATATATATATATATATATATATATATATATATATATATATATATATTATCTACTGGCGGTCGCCAGTAGATAGTTATAGTTACAACCTATTATCCATAGGAAATCCGCGACATTCTATTTGAAATAACTCTCTTGCCGGTTGACGTATCTTCGCGAAATTTTCAAACTTCGTGGGGCGCTCCGGTCCGCTCCTACCCTGAAAGTCTCGGGTGATACGTCATGCGGGGCCGAGAAAAAGGGGGTCCCAAAACGCGTTTTCCCCATGCATTTTCCCATAGGAAACTTTAGACACGGCTACAGCCCGAACTGCTGAACGGAATTACACCAAATTTGGCAAAGAGGTAGTTCTTGGTTCAGAAAGAACCCTTTTGTTAAATGGTGTAAATCCGTTCAGTAGTTGCTGAGAAAATCAAAAAGTAAAAGTACATATATATCTATGGGCACGGAGGATTCGCGCACCCTCCCGATCACGAGCTGCATGTTAATTGGCTGTCAGCTGGCTGTCAACATTCCGATTCAGGAAATGTTGGCAGCCATTTTGTCCCTCGGTAGAACCGAGGGACAGAAACAAGTGCGCAAAGCGCACAAATGGGGGAGGGTAGAAACACCCTGACCCCTAGGTTTGCTCAGGGGTCCCACAAGGACCCCCTGGGCAAAAATAATAATTTTTTTTTAAAAAATCGGCAGGATGCGCTCAGGGAGCGCGAACCCTGCCGAAGAAAATCGGAGCGCGGTCTCCCGCGCTCGATGTTAATTGGCCCCTGGGTGGCCCAAGTCCCGGGGGCATGCTGGGGGTTAATTTTATGTGTGGGGGCCTCTAAGGGCCCCCAAGCCCCGGGGACCACCACCCCCGGGCTTTATGTACAATGGTGCGGGAGGGCTCTGAGCTCTCCCGCAGCCCCGGGGACCACCACCTCCCCGGGCTTCTTTTTTTAATTAAAAACCTGTGTGGGGGCTCCAGCCCCACACGCCCCGGGACCACCACCTCCCGGGGCACTAAGAAAATTACAATGGGGGTCCGTTTTGGACCTCCAGAGCCCCGGGACCACCACCTCCCCGGGCTGTGCACTGAATGGGAGGGGGGCCGCGCGCCCCCTCCTGGAGCCCTTGATGGCCCTGGGGACCACCACCCCCAGGGCCGGCTCCTGCAGTGTCCCGGGGTGCCTACCCCCGGGACACTGCTGTTTGCAATGACAGGACGGGAGCCTCGTGGCTCCCGTCCTGTCATTGCAAACTTGCTTTGGATATTGGAAGAGAGAGCAGGAAACCTGCCTCTCTTCCAATATCCAAAGCCGATTGCTTTACACATGGGGAGCAGCATGTTAGCTGCTCCCCATGTGTAAAGCAATGCCGGCACCCTAGGGACGCGGGAGCCGGCGGGACTGTGGGGGATTGGGGACCCCCCACAGTCCCCAACGAGAGGGCCAGCCCCGGGGGATGGGGTCCCCGGGCAAGTAGGGCTCGGGAGGAGGCCACGCGGCCCCCCTCCCCAAAAAAAAAAAAAATTAAAAAAAAAAACGATCGGGCCCGCAGGCCCCGCCCCTTCCTTCACCACTCTGCAAACGCGCCCTGGCGCGTTTGCAGAGGGGAACGAATTCCCCTTGAATACTGGGGGTCTCTGGGGCCAACTAGCCCACCAGGAACCTCCAGTATGCGCCAGGGGCTGCCTTGCAGAGAGGTGTACAGAGGCCACGCCCTTTTACACCTCTCTGCAAGCCGCAGCTCTATGGCGCTTTTTGGAGGTATATGGTGGGCTAGTTGGACTCCGGGGACCCTCAGGATTCAAGGGGACTTAATCCCCCAACTTAAAACGCGCCACGGGGCGCGTTTGCACAGTGGTGAAGGGAGGGGCGGGGCCTGAGGTGACATGTGTAAACAGGCCCCGTGGCACGCTTTAAGATGGGGAATTAAATCCCTTCAATCCTGAGGGTCCCTGGGGCCAACTAGCCCAACAGGTACATCCAGAAAGCGCCACAGAGCTGCGTTGCAGAGAGGTGTAAAAGGGGTGTGGCCTCTCTACACGTCTCTGCAACGCAGCCCCTGGCGCATATTGGAGGTTCCTGGTGGTCTAGTTGGCCCCTAAGGACCCTCAGGATTCAAGGGAACTTAATCCCTCAACTTAAAACGCGCCACGGGGCGCGTTTGCAAAGATGTCACCTCAGGCCCCGCCCCTCCCTTCACCATTGTGCAAATATTCCTCTAAAATCAGCCGAAATAGGAATTCCGATTTACTCACCTGTTATAAGGAGAGACCTCAGTGCTGTATCTTTCAGCCCAGTACTGGTCCTGAAAAGTAATTTTAACCGTACTTACCGGTAACTTGAATTTCCTTCATAGGCTAACATTGACTGGTTTCACTTGGAAATTCTTCTAAGTGTGGAGTTTTGGAACTTTAAAATATTCCTCTAAAATCAGCCGAAATACGAATTCCGATTTACTCACCTGTTATCAGGAGAGACCTCAGTGCTGCATCTTTCAGCCCAGTACTGATCCTCAAAAGTAATTTTAACCGTACTTACCGGTAATTTGAATTTCCTTCATAGGCTAACATTGACTGGTTTCACTTGGAAATTCTTCTAAGTGTGGAGTTTTGGAACTTTAAAATATTCCTCTAAAATCAGCCGAAATACGAATTCCGATTTACTCACCTGTTATCAGGAGAGACCTCAGTGCTGCATCTTTCAGCCCAGTACTGATCCTGAAAAGTAATTTTAACCGTACTTACCGGTAACTTGAATTTCCTTCATAGGCTAACATTGACTGGTTTCACTTGGAAATTCTTCTAAGTGTGGAGTTTTGGAACTTTAAAATATTCCTCTAAAATCAGCCGAAATACGAATTCCGATTTACTCACCTGTTATCAGGAGAGACCTCAGTGCTGCATCTTTCAGCCCAGTACTGATCCTGAAAAGTAATTTTAACCGTACTTACCAGTAACTTGAATTTCCTTCATAGGCTAACATTGACTGGTTTCACTTGGAAATTCTTCTAAGTGTGGAGTTTTGGAACTTTAAAATATTCCTCTAAAATCAGCCGAAATACGACTCCGATTTACTCACCTGTTATCAGGAGAGACCTCAGTGCTGCATGTTTCAGCCCAGTACTGATCCTCAAAGTAATTTTAACCGTACTTACCGGTAACTTGAATTTCCTTCATAGGCTAACATTGACTGGTTTTCAGCAAAAAGTTTCAAAGTGTTGATTTTCACAAACTACAAATATTCCTTAAAAATCGCCTGTATGACTTAAACGCATTCTTTCAACTGTTTACAGGAGATGCACCAGTGCTGGATCCAGGATCCAACACTGAGTAAGAAAAAGTAACGATAACAGTTTTTACCTGCTAAGTGAATTTCCTTCCATAGGATAACATTGGTGATTCTATGAGAAAAAGTTTCAAAGTGTCAACTTTTAAAATACAATAATATTCCTTAAAAATCACGACTGTAACCAAAACGCTTTTACTCAACTGTTTACAGGAGATGTACCAGGACTGAATCTAGGATCCAGTCCTGTGGTTACAAAAGTAATCCATAAAGTAACTAATTGCATTTAACTAGAAATTCACATTGAGCTGAATGTTGCATTGTGTTTGAAAATGTGTTGCCCATTGCAACAACTGTAACTACTGTACTTAAAAGTCTATTGCCTATCTGCAAAGTATTTAAACTAAAGTAATTCATTCTGAGAAAGTATTTTTGTAATGTAATGTATAATGTAATTACAATGTAATTTGACAAATAAAATATGTAAAAAAAATTGTTTCTAAAAATGTAGTAAATCAGTATGAAAAAAATTAATATAACAATTAATACATTTAAAAATTGTCATTTACAAAACCTTTGAAATTCACTGAAAAACCGTAGGTTTCAGGCACGTTATAGTTAGAAATTAGCATTTAAAAAACCTTTGAAATTCACTGAAAAACCATAGGTTTCAGACACGTTATAGTTACAAATTAGCATTTAAAAACCTTTGAAATTCACTGAAAAAACCATAGGTTTCAGACACGTTATAGTTACAAATTAGCATTTAAAAACCTTTGAAATTCACTGAAAAACCATAGGTTTTAGGGACAGTTATAGTTACTTGGACATTGCACTCGTACAAAACCCGTGAAATTCCCCCGTTATAGTTAGTTCAGCTAACTATAACTCGCGCCCCGCAATGCACTGCTGATGACGTCACATATTACATCACTCATGACATGGTCAGTGACATC
The DNA here is from genome assembly GCA_963921515.1 of Calotriton arnoldi. Classification (NCBI taxonomy): domain Eukaryota; kingdom Metazoa; phylum Chordata; class Amphibia; order Caudata; family Salamandridae; genus Calotriton; species Calotriton arnoldi. The sequence continues at coordinate 5,030 of CAWUFW010021866.1, forward strand.
ACTGATGACATCACTGATGACATCTCAAATGACATCACTGATGACATCATCCACGTGATAATCTGATGCACCTCCTCACACCCTAATATAATCTTTGATACACCCACTCTAAATTACAGACTGCCATTCGCAAAACCATAGACACTCCAACACCAATAACTACATACCCACTCACTGATTCTTAGGTCTACACACACACATCCACTCACTCACCCGTACAGTCACTCATACTTACGGTCACTCAGTACAGGACTATCATATGCACTCTTACTCCTATATAGACACTCAAACAACGCCACTCATCCATAGAGATACTCACACACCTAGTCAGTCATGCAAATAATTAAACACACTGCCATTTACTCACCTATACAGTTATACACACACCAGCTCACTTACTCATACAAATAGTAGCACATTGTTACGCTCTTATACAATCACTGATACAAGCACACAATCATCCATACAGCCACTATCACAATCACTCACTCTTGCTTATAGCTATTTATATACTCCAACACACATATATACTGCCTTTCACATATGTAGTTACTCACACATGTACCACTGGGACATACATTCACTCACTAACACACTCTTACACACACTTACCCACCCATACAGTCTATCACAGATGCACTCTTGAAACCATCCACCCAGTGAATCACCCACTCACACATCTATGCACAGAGTTGCACACACCCCTCCCACACAAACACTCAGGCACCCATACAGATACTCAGACAAGCATTCAATAACTCATATAGAAAATCATTTAGCTATTCACAAACACATGCAGCCACTTACACAGCAACAGACAGACGGATACAGACATACACCCAGTTTAGTCACTAACCCATGCATTCAGTAAGATACGTTAAATCACTCACTTATAGAGTCAGTCACGCACCTACTAAATCATCCATACAGACACTTAGACACCCACTCATTCTTCAATACGTCTTTTCCTATATATTTTAAAAATATTTAAACTTTACAGAAACACACAGTCACTGGATGATGTCATCAGTGATGTCATTTGAGATGTCATCAGTGATGTCATCAGTGATGTCACTGACCATGTCATGAGTGATGTAATATGTGACGTCATCAGCAGTGCATTGCGGGCGCGAGTTATAGTTAGCTGAACTAACTATAACGGGGAATTTCACGGGTTTTGTACGAGTGCAATGTCCAAGTAACTATAACTGTCCCTAAAACCTATGGTTTTTTCAGTGAATTTCAAAGGTTTTTTAAATGCTAATTTGTAACTATAACGTGTCTGAAACCTATGGTTTTTTCAGTGAATTTCAAAGGTTTTTTAAATGCTAATTTGTAACTATAACGTGTCTGAAACCTATGGTTTTTTCAGTGAATATATATATATATATATATATAATAATGTCCCAAGGCTGAGTCTTTTCACAACCTCATTTATTCTTGTACAAAGGTTTCCAAACAGCCAACACGTGTTTCTGCGCACTAAGCGATACTTCAGGTCAGTTATACATACAGAAAAATAAGTATAAATAACTGTATATCAGTGTGGAAATAAAACAAATCACATAATACCTACACATCACAACTTATGTACGAACAGACACAGAGCCTTACATATCTAATGCATATCTTAATGTATCCCCACATTTCAAAATTCCCATATATATAGCTTTGAATACATAGGGGTCGATTCCGATTCGGGCCGGAAAAAGCACCGACCGACTCGGATCCGGAAATAATACCGACCGACACGTACCTGTGGCGCCCGACACGCCAAGTACGATGCAAGGCGTGCAAAATCCGACCGACACGTACCGAACCCAAGTCGACCGACCGAGCCGCACGGAAAACAGCAATCCGGTCGGAAAAACACGCAATCCAACTGACCGACACGCACCCGGAACAAATCCGACCGAAACGTACACGCGAACTCCAAACCGCAAAGTACGATGCAAGGCGCGAAACCACGAGCGAGTCGGACGGAGGCCAAGCCGCACTACCGACACGCATACAAAACCGAGCCGAAGCAACACAAAACACCGCGACCGACGCGTACGCAGCATAGAATACTGCACATACACAGCGTGAACGAAACGGAGAAGACCGTACGAGACAAATGCAGGGTCCGACTCGGTCACAAGAACGTTTCCAACATACACAGACAGTACAAAGGAAAAATCACACAAAAAAGGCCAAACAAGCAATTACCAAGCCAATAAATACTGGGGGGTGGGGACAGAGAACAAAGACACACCCACAACTCCACCCATATAAAGGACACAAATCACAACCATGAGCCTTTGCAAATGCCATTCCACTGCCAGCACCCAAGAGAAAGCAACCACACACCCACAGCTCATCCCTCACACAAGCCACACACCATCAGCACACCAACAAATACCTACCTCACATACACCCAGCAAAACACACACACTCACACACCCTCACCTGCACACCAACACACACATCACTCACCATCACCACCCATCACCATGCCCCCAAGAAGAATCCCAAGTTCCTAGATTGTGAATTGGAAGTCATGGTAGACGAGATCCTCAGGGTAGAGCCACAGCTGTTTGGCACACTGGTCCAACAGACCCCCATCTCCCAGAAAACCAAGATGTGGGAGAGGATCATCAACAGGGTGAACGCACAATCACCATGTCGGCGCACAAAGAGCGACATCCAGAACAGGTGGTATGACGTGCGCAGGAGGGTACGGGACCTGCTCAAAAAGACTACATCAACAGCCAACACACCGGCAGTGGCCCTCCTGCCAAGCCAATATACCTCAGGCCCTGGGAGGAGAAGGTGCGGGCCATCCTTCCGCCAGTGAGCGTATATGGACTAGAGGACATCCCAGAGCCTGGTGAGTACACAACAAATGTACACAATATACTGCCACAAAACACACACACATCACTGTCAAGGGGAGAGTCAAACCATGCACTCATAGCAATTACACAGCAACCAGAACAGAATCATCCCAAAATGTGTATGTCAGTCAGATAAACACAACACATGCCATCAAAAAAGTTACATCCAACTGTGCCATCACATGTACAAACACAACTACAACTACAGCTAGGCAGTGGCACAAATAGAACTAACAAACACATCCAGACATGTAGCCACCACAACAACACCAACACACAGTGAAGACCACTCAAAGGAAGGAATTCTGTGTATGCTGGCCAAGTCAGTGTAGCCAATAGCATCATGGGAGTCGCAGTCACACATATTGCCCCCCACAACTGTCCCATCAACACCACCATGAACCATGCAGCACATCACAGGGAGTGGAGAAGGACTCACAAGATGGCTGACACTGGCAACTGCTGTGGGGAGCACAAGGACCTGCTGGCAACTGTGCACCAACAAACAGCAGGACACCACTGACTGACATCCTGAGAGACAACTTCCACTCCCTGCAATGCAAGCACGTTCCATGGTGGGATATCTGGCTGGCTGGGTGGGAAGGAGGACTTGCAGCACTGACCATAGTCACAAGCACCTCCCCTCACACACACCCCAACACAAACTCCACAGAACCCACCTGGTAGAATGCAATGCCCCCCATCCTAACACAAGATCCCACAAAGAACCACCACCCTGGGTTATGTTGTGTGAAGCACAGGGACACTCTTGGGACTCTTAGCCAAACAACTGCCTGGACAACACTCCCAGCCATCCTGTCAGCACAGCCAGCCCACCCCACAGGGAAGCAGAATCAAAGGAAGGAAGCATGGGCATGCTGGGAAGGGGGTGGAGGCAATAGCATGATGGGAGTCGTAGACACTGATCTTGGTCGCCCCCACAACTGTCCCATCAACACCACCCTGAACCATGCTCACATCACAGGGAGTGGAGAAGGACTCACAAGATGGCTGACACTGGCTACTGCTGTGGGGAGCACAAGGCCCTGCTGGCAACTGTGCACCAACAAACAGCAGGACACCACTGACTGACATCCTGAGAGACAACTTCCACTCCCTGCAATGCAAGCACGTTCCATGGTGGGATAACTGGCTGGCTGGGTGGGTGGGAAGGAGGACTTGCAGCACTAACCATAGTCACAAGCACCTCCCCTCACACACCCCCCAACACAAACTCCACAGAACCCACCTTGTAGAATGCAATGCCCCCCATCCTAACACAAGATCCCACAAAGAACCACCACCCTGGGTTATGTTGTGTGAAGCACAGGGCCACTCTTGGGACTTTTAGCCAAACAACTGCCAGGACAACACTCCCAGCCATCCTGTCAGCACAGCCAGCCCACCCCACAGGGAAGCAGAATCAAAAGGAAGGAAGCATGGGCATGCTGGGAAGGGGGTGGAGGCAATAGCATGATGGGAGTCATAGTCACTGATCTTGGTCACCCCCACAACTGTCCCATCAACACCACCCTGAACCATGCTCACATCACAGGGAGTGGAGAAGGACTCACAAGATGGCTGACACTGGCTACTGCTGTGGGGAGCACAAGGCCCTGCTGGCAACTGTGCACCAACAAACAGCAGGACACCACTGACTGACATCCTGAGAGACAACTTCCACTCCCTGCAATGCAAGCACGTTCCATGGTGGGATAACTGGCTGGCTGGGTGGGTGGGAAGGAGGACTTGCAGCACTGACCATAGTCACAAGCACCTCCCCTCACACACACCCCAACACAAACTCCACAGAACCCACCTGGTAGAATGCAATGCCCCCCATCCTAACACAAGATCCCACAAAGAACCACCACCCTGGGTTATGTTGTGTGAAGCACAGGGACACTCTTGGGACTTTTAGCCAAACAACTGCCAGGACAACACTCCCAGCCATCCTGGCAGCACAGCCAGCCCACTCCCACAGGGAAGCAGAGTCAAAGGAAGGAAGCATGGGCATGCTGGGAAGGGGGTGGAGGCAATAGCATGATGGGAGTCGTAGTCACTGATATTGGTCACCCCCACAACTGTCCCATCAACACCACTCCTGAACCATGCTCACATCACAGGGAGTGGAGAAGGACTCACAAGATGGCTGACACTGGCTACTGCTGTGGGGAGCACAAGGCCCTGCTGGCAAATGTGCACCAACAAACAGCAGGACACCACTGACTGACATCCTGAGAGACAACTTCCACTCCCTGCAATGCAAGCACGTTCCATGTTGGGATAACTGACTGGCTGGGTGGGTGGGAAGGAGGGCCGGCTGTCAACCAAACACAACCAATGCAGACCATGTTCACACCCCAAAAAATACATAGAAATGCCCAAATAATGCAGGACAATGTGCCACACCAATATCAACCCCTGACTGTGACGACTTAGGACAATGCAATGTACAGGCCCGCACCCAGAGGCACAGTCACAACTGTCATGTGTGTCAACCATTGATGCCTGCAGAAACATAACATACATTGTGTGTGTCTCCCAAAAACAGGTGATGATGGGGACACAGCAGCAGACGCTGAGGAGTCCCAGTCCCAGGCTCAAGAGGATGCGGAGCTCACTGGCGTCGTACAGCCTCTGTCCTCCTCGGACGATGAAGACCAACCTGGCACATCCGGTGCAAGTCTACATGCAGCACCAGCAGGACCACCAGCTGCAGCACCAGCAGGACCACCAGCTGCACCCCCTGCACCCACCCCTCCAACGACTGTCACCACAAATACCATCCCTGCCGACATGGACAGAACAAGGAGCAACACCAGCACAGGGACCCTGGACCAACCTGGGGCCATGGACACCACCACCACCACCAACCCCCAAGGTGGACCAGGGTCATCTGTGCGTGCCACTGCACACACTGCACATGTCAGCAGGGGTGGTGGGAGGGGTGGGAGACAGAGGTCGCTGCTTGCAGAGGTTGCTGGTGTGCATGATGACCCACAACTGGTACGCATAGCTGATGCGTACCAGTCCAGCACCGGAGACCTCAGCCAGGTAGTGGGGCTCCTCAGAGACATGAAACAGCAGCAGGCTGCCCATCATGCCCGCTTGGACTCCCACATGTCCCACGTGGAGTCACACATGTCCCGCGTGGACTCACACATGTCCCGCGTGGAGTCCAAGTGGGATGCACTGCATGAGATGACGGCGGTGCACAGGGACATTTTACAATGCCTCCGCCAGATGAACAGCAACCAGTCCACACCTCCCTGTGTGCCAACAACATCTGGTGCCGAACAAACTGCAACTGCCACAGGGAGGGAGGATGACTCTGGCGGAGAGTCCCCTGCACCGCAGCAGCCTGTACTTGAGGGGCCCCCCCAAGAAGAGGGGTCGTCCGAGGAGGGGCAAGTGAGAGGCCGATGGCCAAGCGCAACTCCCAGGAAGCCTGAACCTGTTCTGGATGTTCACCTTTGTGCACAGACTGTTCACCCTGTTGACGGCAACACTACTCCCACACATTGCATGGGGAGTACAAGTTGGACCAATGTGTCAGACAACTGTGGCCCCGATACTGGGGATTCTGTCTACCAGGACTTTCAATTCACCTAGGAACTTCTGATTGCAAGATTTATGTACAGCACTACCCATCCTATGCACTATTCACACAAATGTATCACAATAAACACACTAATACACCATACTTGCCTCTGTTGTGATTCCAACGTGGGTGCTGTTATGGGGATGATGAACTGCAAAATTACACTGTGTATGCGAACTGCAACAGCAAGGACAACACAGGCATGTGAGTAAAGGCAACGTGACACATATGAGGGAGACACACCACCAGGGCTACACAACACATACACACCTAGGCCATCTGACTCATTGCCTACACTGATGTTGCTAGGGAAGACGGTGCAATGCACAGACACCACACCCATTCCCAGTTGTAGTCAAGTAGCCCACAGGTGCAGTAAGCAAATGGCAGTCAAATGTGTGACCACAGACAACGCACATCACAAAGTGAAGCACAGGTTTATTACACAGTTGCAACATGTCGTAACCACTACAGATGCAAGGTAATCCCACCTGGCAGCGGGCACACAGTCAACAACTGTAGACGGAAGGAAGTCCATGGGTGTGGCGCACATCACCTGTAGGGACACAACAGCTACCAGCCTGGAAGTGCAATTACGTCGCCGGTGGACACAGTTGACCAAACGAATCTGAAAGTACCCTGTGAAGGACAGGAATGACACACAGTCAAAAGCAATGGAGTACAGGACAGAACAGCAAAACTCATGCACAATACATGTTACAAGATACCCACCCAGAACCAAGTTAGCATGTCAACACTGTTGGGGAGTACAGCCCACCTGTAAGCACACATCGCAACACACATCCAGTCAAGTAGCCCATGGACACACTCCAACAGCACCAGAGCACCACCTACACATCATGCCAACTCACATCATTGACATGACACCTCAGGATACTCACATTCAGCTAAAGAAGTTGGTGATGAGCTGTGTGCGGACATCATCATCATCATCATCGTCACTGGCATCGTGGTCCAGGCCAGGATCCTCCACAGGTGGCGGATGTTGGTCATTGTCATCCTGGATGAGAGGCAACTCCTTCCGCACTGCCAGGTTGTGGAGCATGCAGCAGACGATGATAATCTTGCACACTTTCGCAGGGGCATATGGGAGGGACCCTCCGGTCTTGTCCAGGCAGCGGAAGCGGCTCTTCAGGAGACCAAATGTCCGCTCAATCACTCTCCTGGTCCGACCATGTGCCTCATTGTAGCGCATCTGGGCTGGTGTCACAGGGTTCCTGAGGGGTGTCAGCAACCACGGCATGTTGGGGTATCCCGAGTCACCTACGGACAGACAAGTGCACATTAGCTGACTTGGAAAAGTGGGCGGAATACTACAGATCAGATCACACACAATGGCACAAAGTCAGTACACACCGACAAGCCAGGCACGCTGGTTCTGCATCTGTGCCATCTTCCTGGGGATGCGACTACTCCTCATCACAAAGGCATCGTGTGCTGAACCAGGGAAACGGGCACACACGTGTGTGATGGTCATGTCTGCAAGACACACCACCAGTGCATTGACCGAGTGGTAGTGCTTGCGGTTCCTGTAGGCCTGCTCCTGGGCCTGTGGTGGTACCAAAGCCACATGTGTCCCATCAATGGAGCCAATGACATGCGGCATCCTCCCCAGGGCATAAAAGTCACTCTTCATGTCAGTGAGTCGTCGCAGTCAAGGGAAATAGATGTACCGGTTCAGGAATAGCAACATTGCCGCCAAAACATCGCGGAGCACACGGCTCAACATGGTCTGTGACATCCCACCAGCAGTCGCCACAGTATGTTGGAAGGTACCGGTGGCAAAGAAGTGTAGGGATGCCATCACCTTCACCTTGGGGGTCAGCGCTGTAGGATACGGTCGGCCAGGCTGCAAATGTGGGGACAACTGCACCGCCAAATCCTCAATCAGCTGCCTGGTGAAGCGGTACCGTCGGATGCTGTCCCGTTCCACCATCGTTGCCAGGTCTGGGAATGGTCGATGGACAGCAGGAGCCCTGCAGTGCAGAGGAGAAGTAAGCAAGATTGTCAGTCAGCCCACATATGCGGCATTGAACACACTCAATATCCCAACATACATCATTATGAGGCACAACTACATGAAGTGTGCAGTTCCGTAAGGACATGTATGGTACATACATGGCCAACATCTGTCAACACGGTCCAACAGGTGGCATCAATTAGTCCCAGGTTGGCCCATTGGATATCATGAGGCCGTGTCACAGTTCCCATCTCCTGCTGCCGTGTCACAATCACCCCCCACAGTGACATGTGAGGACAGATGTGCCCCAGGCACCACAGCTCAACAACAGGTACATTCCCAGGGACCCTGTATTGCCACATGGACACTGGCATTACATGGAGTATCATGTATACACCACAGCAAAACAACCATGACCCCCACAGGTAGTGGTCCCACTTGCCACGGCAGGACAGACATGGACGTCTGTGACACACACACGCACAACATCAAAGTCCATGCACACACAACCTGGATGTGGAGACTGTCTCCCATTGTGCACATGAAATCAGAGACATTGTAAACACTACATGCACAAAGACTGTGGAGGACCATCACTATTGTGCCACTGGGACACCCTGGCTCAAACATACCGTCCCACATGGGACTCACGGGGTATGTGACATGACATACACATACACCACCGTGAAATGTGACCATGGCACATGCACAGATATGAACAGTTGCACATCACAGTGGTCATGTACACGTAACACCCAGGATCCTGTCCCCATTAACACGTGCATAGCCTGGGGGTGGCTGCCCACAGGTGACACCCACAGGACAACATGAACACCAACATACACACAATAGGAAATGCAGCCTTACATGCCTAATGATAAAGTTTGGACAGGCTGTCGTGATGTAGGTGTGCCCCTCACTCCCTGGGAGCTATCTGTGGCTGGCATATGTCCATCTGAGACAGGCATGCTGACATATGCCAGTCACATGTACAGTGATGCGTTGAACAGCAATGGACCGATCGGTGCCCCCGGCCGGCCCATTGCATTCAATGTGTGCGGGTACGCGTTGTACCCCTGTACGCGTTAGTACTGCAATGGACCGGTCGGTGCCCCCGGCCGGCCCATTGCATTCAATGTGTGCGGGTACGCGTTGTACCCCTGTACGCGTTGTACCCTGTACGCAGCAGTACTGCAATGGACCGGTCGGTGCCCCCGGCCGGCCCATTGCATTCAATGTGTGCGGGTACGCGTTGTACCCCTGTACGCGTTGTATCCCTGTACGCGTTGTACTGCAATGGACCGGTCGGTGCCCCGGCCGGCCCATTGCATTCAATGTGTGCGGGCACGCGTTGTACCCCTGTACGCGCATGTACTGCAATGGACCGGTCGGTGCCCCCGGCCGGCCCATTGCATTCAATGTGTGCGGGTAGGCGTTGTACCCCTGTACGCGTTGTACCCCTGTACGCGTTGTACTGCAATGGACCGGTCGGTGCCCCCGGCCGGCCCATTGCATTCAAAGTGTGCGGGTACGCGTTGTACCCTGTACGCGCTGTACTCCTGTACGCGTAGTACTGCAATGGACCGGTCGGTGCCCCGGCCGGCCCATTGCATTCAATGTGTGCGGGTACGCATTGTACCTCTGTACGCTGTAGTACTGCAATGGACCGATCGGTGCCCCTGGCCGCCCATTGCATTCAATGTGCGCGGTACGCCGTTGTACCCTGTACGCTGTTGAACTGCAATGGACCGGTCGGTGCCCCCGGCCGCCCATTGCATTCAATGTGTGCGGGTACGCGTGTACCCTGTACGCGTTGTACCTCTGTACGCGTTGTACTGCAATGGACCGGTCGGTGCCCCGGCCGCCCATTGCATTCAATGTGCGGGTACGCGCGTACTCCTGTACGCGTTGTACCCCTGTACGCAGTTGTACTGCAATGGACCGGTCGGTGCCCCTGGCCGCCCATTGCATTCAATGTGCGCGGTACGCGTTGTACCCCTGTACGCGTTGTACCCTGTACGGCACTGCAATGGACCGATCGGTGCCCTCGGCCGGCCCATTGCATTCAATGTGTGCGGTACGCGTTGTACTCCTGTACGCGTTGAACTGCAATGGACCGATCGGTGCCCCCGGCCGGCCCATTGCATTCAATGTGCGGGTACGCGTTGTACCCTGTACGCGTTGTACTGCAATGGACCGATCGGTGCCCCGGCCGGCCCATTGCATTCAATGTGTGCGGGCACGCGTTGTACCTCTGTACGCGTTGTACCGCAATGGACCGATCGGTGCCCTCGGCCGGCCCATTGCATTCAATGTGTGCGGGTACGCGTTGTACCCCTGTACGCGTTGTACTGCAATGGACCGATCGGTGCCCCCGGCCGGCCCATTGCATTCAATGTGTGCGGGTACGCGTTGTACTCCTGTACGCGTTGTACCGCAATGGACCGATCGGTGCGCACCCATTGACAATGGGCTTGCCTGGCAACGGACGCTGCTTCGAATTTCGAACGAGTCGGTTGCTGGAAAATCAGTTGGTCACCCACAACAATGTTGCAAAATCATGTATGTCATGAAGTTGAAGATTTGAAGGATGCTGTGGGCGTGTTTTGGTGCTGCTATTCCATGGATTGGCCAGATTCAGAAGATGCAAACGACTTGGACCTATCACTTTGGACACAAGGGACAGTATCTGCCTCTCCAGCACATATATATTGCTGGCTGTTCCCCTGAGAGCTCACTTGCCTGCACTACATGCTCCAGGATGACATCTGCCACTGCACTGCTGCTGTCTCTGCCCCTCTGGACCCTGCAATGGCACGTACTGTGGAGAGAGCCCCAGCCTTCAGCCTTGAGGAGAACCAGGCCCTGCTGGACAGCCTACTTCCACAGTACAGCAAGCTGTATGGGACACCAGGGGAGCAGGTGAGTGTTCTGTGCACTGCCTTTCTGAATGTGCATATTGTCTGACTAGCAAGGCTGAAAGTCTGCACGCCACTGGCTAGCAGGCTCACTGAGTAGTTGTCACCCCCCATAGTGTGTAGTCACATGCACTGGACAGGTATGGTGCAGTGACAGTGCATTTGAACAAGGTTTTACTTCCCATGCAATGATACCATGTAGTGACGTCTGGCAAACTGTCCATGGGCAGCTTTGCACTGCCTGTGTACATCATGTGCCCCTGTGATTGAGACATGTATACACAACTGTGTCATGCACGGATATGTTGCATGTGTAGTAATGGCCTTTTCACTTTGTCATCCTGACAGGTTAATGCCCATCGGAAGCAGGAGATCTGGAAGGACATCGTCCGGGCCGTCCGGTCCGTGGGGGTCTACAAGCGCCGGATCCGCAACTGCCAGAAGAGGTGGCAGGACCTTCGGGCTGGACCCGGAGGATTGCACGGGTCCAGCTGAAGCTGTCGCCACCTCGCAGGAGGGGCGGAACACGGACCCTGACCCCCACATGCTCCAGATCCTGGCGGTGGTGTTTCCAGACCTGGATGGGCAGCTGAAGGCCAGACAGCAGCAAGGAGAGGGTGAGTCAAAGACTGCACTGTGAACTCTGTATTACATGCTTTGTGCCCTCCTCTGGCCTGGTTCAACTGCCACAGTGCAGCAGTCATGTTGTCCAGGAGCCATGTCCCTCTATTGTGCACTGCCCACTGCTCATCTGATACCCAGGTGTGGCCCTTACATTCAGGGAATTGTGTCACTTGGGACTGTGTCCTTGCAGTTTGCTTCACTAAAGGTGGGGGACAGCATCTGTTTCCCTAACTCTGTTGTGGGCATCATGGGTGGGTCCATTGTTCACACAACGCCTGTGTTCGGACATGTAATCTGCGTGTTGCTTTGATATGCGGTCCACTTGCTGAGCTGAGCCACCACATGTGCCTGGGGTATGTGGCACACGCCCATGCAGCGGGTGGGAACAATGTTTGGGCCCCAGGAGTGTGCAGATTACGTGTGTCACACATACATAGCCAGCTATCCACTGTCCAGGGCTCATCCCTCATTCATGTGGAGCAGGACAGTCATGCCTACTCCAGGCCATGCAATGCACTCTGTACTCCCACTCCCGTATATCAGCTGACACATTGTGCGCAGTGATTTGACCCCTCAGGTGTCTGCCTCTGTGTCAGTGTGCTGTGGATTAGTTGCCAGGACTGCTGGGGTGTTTCTTGGTAGGGGCTCAGCATGCCCCTGGAGATGTGACCATAGGAGACGATACTTGTGTGTCACATAGGTGTTTGATCAGCTGCCCGTGCAGACTGGGGTATGCGAATGTGAAGTTCAGGCAGCTGTTCCCCATTCACAGCAGATTGTGAGGGGCTCAGGTTCAGAGGGTAGTGTCACAGGTCTCCCATATGTCCAATAGGTATGACCTGGACAGATGAGGGTTAAGATGATGTGTTGTGTGGGGGATGTACATGTGCACTTGTGCAGCTCCAGGACTTGCATTCCCCATGACCTACTATTGTGACACAGTGCATAGTGTTGTTGTCTGGCTGCCAAGTCATACATCACTGAGACAGTGATGTATGACTTAGCAGTCATGCCTCTGCCATGGCATGTGTCAACTTATTGGTGGTCCTGCAGGGGAGTGACATGTGCTACATGCACACCATTGTGGCGATGGCTATCAGGACATGGGTGCATCATGGTGTCTGTCGCTGGTATGCATCACATGCATTTCCTATTTGACTCTGGGCATCCCTTTCATCCGGAAACCTGTACTGACTCAGTGGCAAGAGCTGTGATGTGTGCATGTCCACATGCCACACCGTGTCCTCTGCACTGTCCAACTACTGTGTACTTGGTGCATGTGTCCACACTGGGGTGTTGCAATCCAACAGACACCAGACAGATGGGTTCAAGGCCATGTGGGATGTGAGTGCCATGCTTGGCATCAGACTGACAATTGGCTTCTCCTGTTCAGTTAGGGCACTTTTAGCAATGTACAACTAATGATGCCAGGGCTTGCTCTGTAATGTGCTGTGCTCACAGTGGTGTGTGCGTTTGGTGCAGGTGACTGATGTCTGTCTGTTTCCCCATTGTTTGCAGATACATCCACGGCCACGGAAGGGGACAGCTCCACGGACCAGGAGGAGCCAGAGAGCCAGACTGGGTCAGCAGCCGAGGAGTGGTCGGAGGGACCCAGTGGCACGGAGGGCGAGGGGAGCCACACCGAGGAGTCCTCAGCACCATCCACCTCAGCTGAGGACCAGAGCAACTCGGAGGATGACTCCCTTATGGAGGCGGGTGTCAGCAGCCACCACACCCCAGCTAGTGTTGCTGTCCCCGCCACCACCAGCACCACCACCGCCCTCCCATCGGCTCCCATTCCCCAGGTCCGTGGAGGCTCCCATGTTCGGGAGCGTGTCTCCTTTGGGCCAGGCACCGCACCCCTGCCCCTGTGTCCCCTGCTGCCCTGAGTGAGGAGTCTGTGTACCTCCTTCGCCAGCTCCATGTAGGGCAGACAGCCATGCTGAGTGTCCTCCATGCGCACACCGCTCTGTTGACTCAGCTGGTGTCGTTCATGGAGGGCATCTCATCGGGCATGTCTGACCTACAGAGGGGCAATAGGTCCATGGACTCCTCCCTGACGGCAGCAGTGTCCCTCCTCAGACAGTCCCTCACCCCTCCTGCCTCTGCTCCATCCACACTCCCCAGCACCTTACCCGTCCCAAGCACACACACACCGGCACAGGCACACACCAGCACACACACGTCCAGCACACAGACACACACGCCACAAACAAAACACACAAGCACGCACAGTCAGGGGACTGAAACCAGACTCACAGGGGATGGGGCCCTGGTACACACACACGCATCCACGGGCACTGCACAGTCCTCAGTTGCCTCTCCCTCCAAAGCACCCTCCCTTGCCTCACCTGCAACCCCAAAGACCCAGCGCCTCTTCCTCAGTGACCTCGGCCTCTTCCCTCCGATCCAGCTGCTCCAGCATCCAGGGGGAAGAGGAAGCCCCCACACGGAGCAGAGTGCCCTCGCCCCCAGACACCCTCCCCCAGGTGCAGACAGACTGAGGCCCCCACCCGCAAGTCCCCCCGGAGTGGTAAGAGCAAGACCCCGCCGCCGCCCTGCAGCTCAAGCACCAGGTCTCCTTCCTCCATCCCTCAGGCCCCCACTCCACAGGTGCCCCCACCACACCCTGCCCCAGGTTCCCCCACCCACAGATATACCATCCCCAAGAGGATCCGGCCTTCTCCCCTGCCACTTGCTCTCCCGGCACCACACCCCCGCTGCGCTTGTCTGTGCCACTGATGTGGTGAGGGTGTCCTCCCCTCTGTCCAGCCCACCTTGCCTGTTCCCCATTCTCCTCCCCTGGTGGTAGGCACTGCAGTGGAGTCCACTACCACCCTGTCTGACTTGGGCACTGCAGTGGCGGACCTGTCCACTCCATCTGCAGGGTCCACTGCAGTCGTGCCGGCACCCACAACATCTGAGCTATGCCCCCAGTTGTGCCGGCACACACCATGTCAGACACCTCCACTGCAGTTGTCAGTGGCTCTCCAGCACCCACCACCCCTTCCCTGCTTCCTCCTGGTGAGCCCTGATCCTGTCCCTGCGGTGCCTGGCCTACCCCCCGGTTGCCCCTCCTAGTGGATTGTCCCTGGTTTTGTGCAGGCATGTGTAGGGTGGCATCTGCCACTGTCACCCACTTGTGACTTTGTTGATGGACTGGCCATTGGCCTTTGTTTATTTTCTACTGGACTTCTACTTTTAATGCCACATATGCTGAATAAAGCAACTTTCTGTTCTCTAGTGCTTTTGCTTCTGATGTACATGATGTTGATGATGCTAACCATGCCCTTGCTGCAGTGATGGTGATATTTGGTCTCATGATAATGAAGTGTTACTGTGCAGGAACCCATGTGGTCCAGGGGGAATGTGTCCTATCCTGTGGTGTATCCATGTCATCCATAGCAGCATCTGAGGGTGTCATGTGTTCAGTATTTGGCAATGGGATTTCCTACTTAGATTGCCTATTTCACATCTGTGGCTTCCACCCCTGCACATCTGTTGTGCCTGCCATTGTTCAATTCGTCTACTTCCCTGACCGTGTGGCCATCTCCAGTGGACATGCAGGTTTGGGCATCAATGGGGAAGGACTCATCTGTGTTGTCAGTGCAACATTGCTATACAAGTGTGTTGGATCTGTGCTGATGATTCCGTTGGCACTTCCATGACCAGGCTGATGTTACGGGAGCCCTCATTTGGTGCTAATTGTTGATTGTGTGACCAAGTGCTCAGCTGACATGATGGGGCCCTACTGAGGCAACATATGGCACAGCTTTCCTCACACAGGAGTGGAGTCCCCTCATGGCAGTGTGTACTCCTGTGACATTTCCTGCGCCCAAGGTGTGTGTTGTATGTGCATGTCTGTGTGTTCACTTCCGTTTAGCTGTGCATGCTGTGATCCCTAGTGTTGTACCTGTTTGTGATGCTAGCTGAGTTGACCTATGTTCCCCCAAAGTCTTCGCCCTGGGTTCTCTGTGATGTGGGTGCATGGCACATTACTGGTCATCAGGGTGTCACCCATAGGTGTGTTTGCTGTCAGGGCTGAGTTTGTGTGCAGACGCAGATGGGTCACAGTCAGGTTTCCCCTTGGCACTTGTTGTTTGCCCCTGTCATGTGATTTCCAGTTTGTGTTATCTTTCAGTGATTGTGACACGTTGTGTGTGTGACTGCTGGCACTCCTCAGGGTCCGGGCTGCAATGTTGGTTGTTGTCTATGTGTGTTCTTTGTGGGTGACCTTGGCTTCTTCATTGGTGTGTGACTGTGGCTGGGATCCCATTGGTTGGTGTGGTATTGCCGTCATGTCCATGTACAGCGTAGTGTGCAGTGTGTCAGTCATTCAGGAGTCTTGTTGAGTGTCCATGTGTGATGTGTTTCTGCACCTTGGTTCCCACCCACCACCCTGGAATAGTCATGGGTGCATGTGCAATGTCACCAGTGCATGTGTGCTTCACTGCTGCACATTGTTGGAGGTCGAGTGAGTGCAGATGAGAGTTGTTGCCCGGCTAGGCCCCTGCCTCCATGTTGGCCTTGGCTTACTGGCCATGCTGTTTGATTTGTGCTTGTGTAGGTGTGATGGTAGTTAGTTGCTCAGGACACATGACTGTGGTTCACAGTGTGAACCACATTTAGCTTTGTCATCACAGTGGGATTGTAATGCAGCCCAGGGTCACCACATTGTGGGGGCCCTGGGGTGGTGCTGTGGTGTGTCTGTGTCTTGCTGTGTCAGTTGCTGTCCCTACGTGCCTGTGTGACATGTGTGATTTGTGCTCCCTCTCATCTGACAATGCCTGCTTGCCCACATAGGGGATTTGGATCCATGAGTTACCTTTGTGTGGCACTGTATGCACATCTGTATGATTGGTATTCAGGTCTCCTCATGTGTTGTGTGGTTGCCTGGGGACACTGGCACCCCCCCCTCACCTGTTGTGTATGATGTGCAGTGTGGGTCTGCCTGTTTGTGTTTGTGCATCTGCACCACTGCATTGGCATATCTTGGGTGTGCCATTGGCTGTATGTAGTTTGGTGGGTTTCCCCTGCTGTCCCTGGGACTCCTAGGTCATCGGTCAGCACAATGATCATGGTTTGTGTGTCCCATTGCTGCCATGGTATGGTATCTGTTCACCTCACATCTGCAGTCTCCACAGGGTATCTGCATGTGTGCGCCCATTGGTGCAAATATGTGGGTCTGCATTCTGATGGTCACTTCTGTCATTGTGTCATTGATGATTGTTGACGGTGTCAGCCCCCATGGGTGTTGTTTGTCTGCACATGGCCAAAGGTATGTCTTATTTGCACTGCAGTATTTGGCTCCCCCAATTTATGTTGCAATGGGACACATACACTACTTTGCCACTGATGTGTTTGTTGTTCTGTGACCAGGAATCATCCATGCAGTTTGGCAGTTGCACCTCTTTCTTTGTCAACACTTACCTTTTGGTCACTGTGATGATGGGGGTTTGGACCCCATTGCCACAATGTTCGAAATGTGCTTCAGCTATGGACCCCACACTTACATTTTGGTCACTGTGATGATGGGGGTTTGGACCCCATTGCCACAATGTTCAAAGTGTGCTTCAGCTATGGACCCCACACTTACATTTTGGTCACTGTGATGATGGGGGTTTGGACCCCATTGCCACAATGTTCAAAGTGTGCTTCAGCTATGGACCCCACACTTACATTTTGGTCACTGTGATGATGGGGGTTTGGACCCCATTGCCACAATGTTCAAAGTGTGCTTCAGCTATGGACCTCACACTTACATTTTGGTCACTGTGATGATGGGGGTTTGGACCCCATTGCCACAATGTTCAAAATGTGCTTCAGCTATGGACCCCACACTTACCTTTGGTCACTGTGGTGATGGGGGTTTAGACCCCATTGCCACAATGTTCAAAATGTGCTTCAGCTATGGACCCCACACTTACATTTTGGTCACTGTGATGATGGGGGTTTGGACCCCATTGCCACAATGGTCATGGCCTGCTTAGCATTGTGGGTGCCACACACATATATGTGTGGCACATGTGCTAGGGGTCACATTGTATGTTCAAAGTCATGTTCGGTGTTGTAGGCATTTGACACAGTCTACACACGCTTGTCATGGTGTTGGGGGATGTCTTCTTCTTGCATTCCCTAGGTTGTGGTGTGCTGGTTGTGTCATGCATTGTCCATCCTATGAGTGGGGGTGGTAGTAGTGGTAGGCATCCAGCCCCCTTGGTGAGGGTGGTAGTAGTGGTAGGCATCCAGCCCCCCTGGGTGAGGGTGGTAGTAGTGGTAGGCATCCAGCCCCCCTGGGTGAGGGTGGTAGTAGTGGTAGGCATCCAGCCCCCCTGGGTGAGGGTGGTAGTAGTGGTAGGCATCCAGCCCCCCTGGCTAAGGGTGGTAGTAGTGGTAGGCATCCAGCCCCCTGGCTAAGGGTGGTGGTAGGCATCCAGCCCCCCTGGGTGAGGGTGGTAGTAGTGGTAGGCATCCAGCCCCCCTGGGTGAGGGTGGTAGTAGTGGTAGGCATCCAGCCCCCCTGGCTAAGGGTGGTGGTAGGCATCCAGCCTCCCTGGGTGGGGTGGTAGTAGTGGTAGGCATCCAGCCCCCCTGGGTGAGGGTGGTAGTAGTGGTAGGCATCCAGCCCCCTGGCTAAGGGTGGTGGTAGGCATCCAGCCCCCTGGGTGAGGGTGGTAGTAGTGGTAGGCATCCAGCCCCCCTGGGTGAGGGTGGTAGTAGTGGTAGGCATCCAGCCCCCCTGGCTAAGGGTGGTGGTAGGCATCCAGCCCCCCTGGGTGAGGGTGGTAGTAGTGGTAGGCATCCAGCCCCCCTGGGTGAGGGTGGTAGTAGTGGTAGGCATCCAGCCCCCCTGGCTAAGGGTGGTGGTAGGCATCCAGCCCCCCTGGGTGAGGGTGGTAGTAGTGGTAGGCATCCAGCCCCCTGGGTAAGGGTGGTAGTAGTGGTAGGCATCCATCCCCCTGGCTAAGGGTGGTAGTAGTGGTAGGCATCCAGCCCCCCTGGCTAAGGGTGGTGGTAGGCATCCAGCCCCCCTGGGTGAGGGTGGTAGTAGTGGTAGGCATCCAGCCCCCCTGGGTGAGGGTGGTAGTAGTGGTAAGCATCCAGCCCCCCTGGCTAAGGGTGGTGGTAGGCATCCAGCCCCCCTGGGTGAGGGTGGTAGTAGTGGTAGGCATCCAGCCCCCTGGGTGAGGGTGGTAGTAGTGGTAGGCATCCAGCCCCCTGGCTAAGGGTGGTGGTAGGCATCCAGCCCCCCTGGGTGAGGGTGGTAGTAGTGGTAGGCATCCAGCCCCCCTGGCTAAGGGTGGTGGTAGGCATCCAGCCCCCCTGGGTGAGGGTGGTAGTAGTGGTAGGCATCCAGCCCCCCTGGGTGAGGGTGGTAGTAGTGGTAGGCATCCAGCCCCCCTGGCTAAGGGTGGTGGTAGGCATCCAGCCCCCCTGGGTGAGGGTGGTAGTAGTGGTAGGCATCCAGCCCCCCTGGGTGAGGGTGGTAGTAGTGGTAGGCATCCAGCCCCCCTGGCTAAGGGTGGTGGTAGGCATCCAGCCCCCCTGGGTGAGGGTGGTAGTAGTGGTAGGCATCCAGCCCCCTGGGTGAGGGTGGTAGTAGTGGTAGGCATCCAGCCCCCTGGCTAAGGGTGGTGGTAGGCATCCAGCCCCCCTGGGTAAGGGTGGTAGTAGTGGTAGGCATCCAGCCCCCCTGGCTAAGGGTGGTAGTAGTGGTAGGCATCCAGCCCCCTGGCTAAGGGTCGTGGTAGGGCATCCAGCCCCCTGGGTGAGGGTGGTAGTAGTGGTAGGCATCCAGCCCCCCTGGGTGAGGGTGGTAGTAGTGGTAGGCATCCAGCCCCCTGGCTAAGGGTGGTGGTAGGCATCCAGCCCCCCTGGGTGAGGGTGGTAGTAGTGGTAGGCATCCAGCCCCCCTGGGTGAGGGTGGTAGTAGTGGTAGGCATCCAGCCCCTGGCTAAGGGTGGTGGTAGGCATCCAGCCCCCCTGGGTGAGGGTGGTAGTAGTGGTAGGCATCCAGCCCCCCTGGGTGAGGGTGGTAGTAGTGGTAGGCATCCAGCCCCCCTGGCTAAGGGTGGTGGTAGGCATCCAGCCCCCCTGGGTGAGGGTGGTAGTAGTGGTAGGCATCCAGCCCCCCTTGGTGAGGGTGGTAGTAGTGGTAGGCATCCAGCCCCCCTGGGTGAGGGGTAGTAGTGGTAGGCATCCAGCCCCCCTGGGTGAGGGTGGTAGTAGTGGTAGGCATCCAGCCCCCTGGGTGAGGGTGGTAGTGGTGGTAGGCATCCAGCCCCCCTGGGTGAGGGTGGTAGTAGTGGTAGGCATCCAGCCCCCTGGCTAAGGGTGGTAGTAGTGGTAGGCATCCAGCCCCCTGGCTAAGGGTGGTGGTAGGCATCCTGCCCCCTGGGTAGGGGTGGTGGTGCGCATTCAGGCCCCTGTGTGCATATGTGGCATTGGTGATGGGCATCCCGCCCCTATGGTGCTGCTGTTGCTGGTGTAAGTATATTCTGCATCCCTCTGTGTGTGTGTGTGATGTGTCGTGTACGTGTTGTATGTGTTTTGTGGTTGGTGTCTGGCTTACCTTCTGCACCGTACGCGTCCGTGCCTGTTCCGGTAGTAAATGTAGAATATTGGTATGATCGGGACGAAGGGATTCATGGTTGGTTCGTGTCGTTCGTCCTTCTCGTTGCTTCGCGTCGTCCTCGCCGCTCGCCTCGTCCTCGCCGCTTCGCCTCGTCCTCGCCGCTGGCGTGTTCGCCTCGGAGCCGTGGATCGTGTTGTGGCGCGAATCGGAGCTTATGTGCGCCTCTCCCGGATGCTTTGACGTGCCGTGCGTAGCGACGGGTTCGGCGCGTACGGAAAGCGCATCGTACTCGTTCGGCCGGACGGAGCTGCATTTTTCCTTCCGTGCGACTCGATTCGGCGTTTCCGGATTCGCCTCGGTCGGGGAACAGGACCTGGTTTGGGTGAGTACGGCTCGGCCGGATTCTTTGCTGTTGTGCGCATCGTACTTACTCGTTCGGTGTGCTGTACGGATCGGTCGGGAAACAGGCTTTCGCATGGCTTTTTTCCCGACCGAATGCTATTGGGTGCGCCTCCGACCGAGATCGGAATCGGCCCCATAATCTTGATAATTTAATTGCAATAACTATATTCAGTACATAAAAGAAGAAAAAAGAGGAAAAATAAATGAACCTAGGGGATCAATACAGCTTTCATATCTCTCATAATAATATGATTTTCAGTCATTCCTCTTACATAGAGAAATTCATATGAAACCAGTGCAATATGGATAAAATTACATAGATAGTTTTCTACTGAGTACCTCCGTAGTAATCTATCATTTCTTTACATGCACAACATGTGTGTAGACACGTGTTCATGTATTCATGGGTGGGATGGAAGAAAAGAAGGGTTCATGGTTGTTACCAAAGAAAAGAACAATGATTTGAAACTGCAATTACCTTTATGTTAGAATTTCTTTCTCTTTGCTGGCTACATGGTAGCCTCTTATATAGTGCTCCACTTAGTTTCCCTTCACATTAGTTTTTATTATCTGAAATGTGTACAGAAAATAACCTATGTATTTCAACTGTAATGCTTCATTAGAGTTATTTTAATTTGCCAATATATATGAAAACAAATTATTTTAACACATTCACTCGCTTTAAATCTCACTTTGGTTCTCATGAGCTTATTCCAATGAGCAGCAGAATGAATAGTCTTTAAAACATCTTTGTGGCACACCACTCCTCATGTGAGAGTTTCTTTCACAATTGACTATAGCGTCATGAATTGATCTGCAAGGTTAAATAGTATCAGTCTACAATAGACTATACAACAAATATCACCAAATTATTATATAATTTAATTGAGTCTACAGAATCAACAATTTCCTAATCCACAGTTAACTATAAGACTAGTCATTTGAGATGTCATCAAGGATGTCATAAATGATGTCATAGAACATGTCATGAGTGATGTAATATGTGAGGTCATAAGCAGTGCATGGCGGGGACACAAGTTATAGTTAGCTCTGCCAGAGTCAGTTGGTGAGCAAATCCGGTGCTCACAGGAGACAAAGGGGCCAATTCTGATGCGGGTTGGAAAAGCTTCCCGACCGAATCGGTTGGGAAATGGTGTCCGACCCACTCGGATCGGGAAAGTCCGACTGGCGGAGTAGGATGCATCCGGATGCTTCCAGATACGATTTGGTTGAACTCCCATTGACTTCAATGGGAACATTTGTTCCTAACCGCATCAGAATTGGGCCCTCGGTCGGGAAGACACGTTCCCGATCCGATTTGGAAGGAGCAAATGCCGTTAGGAGGCCTTCCTAACCGCATCAGAATCAGGCCCTCGGTCGGGAAGCTTTTCCAACCCGCATCAGAATCGGGCCCAAAGTCTTTGTAGGGAAGGCAGGACAGGTCCTATGGGTTCTGGGGGGCTGTTTGCTGCAGGACACATGGGGATTCCGGTGGAGCAGGTCGAGGTCGGGACAGGCCAGTAGACTGGGGCCAAGTGAGTTGGTGTCCTCCTCGTCTTCCTTCAGCGCAGCTCTTCGGTCCTTCTCCTTCTTCTTCTTTCTTGTCTCAGGAGGCAAGGTTCGGGGTTGCCCCTAAATACTAAATTTAGGGGTGTTTAAGGTAGGTACAGGTTAAGACCAATGGGTCCCTTCCTTGGGGTGGGTTCACCCCCTATTATGCCATCCTCCAGTGGGAGGGGGGCATAAGCCTCACTCTGGTTGGCTGGGCCCCCCCATCTTCAAGATGGGGGGACTGAGAGTTGTGCTTCACCTCGCCTCTCCCACCTGAGGGGTGGGGTTGGAAAAGGTGGGCACACCTGTCCTCTCTTGGTTTTCCTGCCGATTCTCCCGCCCAAAGTGGGGGTAAGAACTGGTGGATACCAGTTGCTGGGAGCAGCAAATGGCTGGGTCATCTCACAAAGGCAGCAAGCCTTTGAAGCTTCCCCTTCGTGGACCCTGCACATCCTGGGGGAGGAGGCTTGGCACTTCTGCCCCGGATGTGCTTTGTTTCAGGACCCCGAGAGTGGGAGGCTCTCGATTAAGGGGTCCAGAAACATGCCTGGTGGTGGCAGCTGGTGAGCAGCCACTCAGCCACGACACTAGAGTTAGGTCGTTTCAGGGGATATCTCTAAGATGCCCTCTGAGTGCATTTGGCATTAAATCCCACACTGGCATCAGTGTGGGTTTAATATGCTGAGACGTTTGGTACCAACCTTCCCAGGATTCAGTAAAGCCATTATGGTGCTGTGAAGTTCGTAATCACAAACTCCCAGACCACATACTCTTTATGGCTTTACTGCACTTACAATGTCTAAGAATGGACTTAGATACTGTAGGGGTACAGTTCTCATGCAACTGAAGCCTCACCAGTGGTATAGTGCACCCATTTAGAGGGATGTCTTACCTATAACATGGCAGTGGGTTGTAAGCATGGCACACAGGGATGTGTGCCATGTCGACTCTTCGCTTTTCTCTGCACCAAAACACGCAGCCTGCAATGGCAGTGAGTGCGTTAAGGGACAGGGCCTCTAAGGGTGGCACAATATGTGCTGCAGCCCTTAGAGGCCTTACCGGGTCACATGGCCCTTGGTACCTATGGTACCTTTTACAAGGGATTTACATATAGCCAGAGAGATGCCAATTTTGGGGTACAAAGTACAGTTTTCGGGAAAGAACATAGGCCCTGGGTACCTGGTTGGCAGGAACCCAGGGCACACTCAGTCAAAGAGCATCAACATCAGGTAAAAAGTGAGGAGCAAAAAAGGGCACTTTCCTACACTACTCCCCCGTCCCCCCCAAATGAAAGAGGATCAGACTATCCTTTCCCTAGAGAGCCTTCAGTGTCTAAGTGGAAGAACCTGGAAAGTCCATCTGCATTGGCATGGGCAGTCCCAGGTATATGTTCCACTGTAAAGTCCATTCCCTGTAGGGAGATGGACCACCTCAAAAGTTTGGGATTTTCACATTTCATTTGCATTAGCCATTTGAGAGGTTTGTGGTCAGTTTGAACAGTGAAGTGAGTACCAAACAAGTATGGTCTGAACTTTTCCAGGGACCAAACCACAGCAAAGGCCTCCCTCTCAATGGCACTCCAACACTGCTACCTGGGGATTAACCTCATGCTTATAAAAGCAACCGGCTGGTCTTGGCCATCATCATTGGTCTGGGAGAGGACCACTCCTATCCCTAGCTCAGAGGCATCAGTCTGCACAATGAACTGCTTGGTGTAATCTGGAGCTTTGAGAATTGGTGTTGAGCACATTGCCTTTTTCAGGGTGTCAAAAGCCTTTTGACAGCTAACTGTTCAGTTTATCTTCTTGAGCATTTTCTTGAAGGTGAGTTCTGTGAGGGGTGTTACAATGGATCCATACCCTTTCACAACCCTCATGCAGTACCCAGTCAAGCCAAGGAATGCCCTGACTTGGGTATGGGTTGTTGGAGCCTCCCAGTCCAGAATAGCCTGGATCTTGGGCTGTAGGGGTTGTACTTGGCTCCCACTAACATGGTGGCCCACGTATACAACTGTGCCATGCCCTATCTGGCATTTGGATGCCTTGATAGTTAGACCTGCAGTTTGTAGGGCTTTTAAAACCTTACACAGGTGGATCAGGTGATCCTGCAAGTTGAAGCTAAAGAGAGCAGTATCATCAAGATATGCTGCACTAAAGGCCTCCAATCCAGCAAGAACCTGATTCACCAACATTTGGAAGGAGGCAGGGGCATTCTTTAAACCAAAGGGCATAACAGTAACCTGATAATGCCCATCAGGTTTTGAGAATGCTGTTTTCTCTTTTGCTCCTGGGGCCATGCCAATTTGCCAGTACCCTGCAGTTAAGTCAAAGGTTCTAAGGAATTAAGCAGCACCCAATTTATCTATCAGCTCATCAGCTCTGGGTATGGGGTGAGCATCTGTCTTGGTGACAGAGTTGAGACCTCTGTAGTCCACACAAAACCTCATTTCTCTCTTTCCACCCTGTGGATGAGGTTTGGTGACTAAGACCACTGGGCTGGCCCAGTGGCTCTCAGAGGGTTCAATAAACCCCAACTCCAGCATCTTGCAGAATTCAGTTTATATGCTCTCCTTAACTGTGACCTGTACACTGCTCCCAGTGTCCACATCATGGGTACACCAGTGTGTCTGATTAGGGGTTAAGGAGAAGAGCTGAGCATACTGCTGTAAGACCTGTCTACAGTCAGACTGCTGTTGGGCAGTGATGGTGTCTGAATAAACCACACCATCCACTGACCCAACTTTGGGGCTGTAAGAGAGGAGGTGAGGGAGAGGTTCACTCTCTGTCTCCTGATCCCCATCAGTAACCATCAGCATGGTTATGTCAGTCCTGTCATGGAAATGTTTTAGGCGGTTCACATGGACCACCCTTTTGGGTGTCCTGCTTGTGGCCAGGTCCACCAAGTAGGTGAACTTACTTTTCTTTTCCTTAGGCCTAGTACATAGTCCACAATATCCTGTTTGGGTTCTTGGAGAGGCTTCTCCCAACCCTCTTTAACAAGACAGAGTGGTCCCCTAACAGGATGGCCAAACAGAAGTTCAAAGGGGGAAAACCCTACTCCCTTCTGAGGCACCTCCCTGTAGGCGAAAAGTAAGCATGGCAACAGGACATCCCATCTCCTTTTGAGTTTTTCAGGGAGCCCCATGATCGTGCCTTTCAATGTCTTGTTAAACCGTTCAACAAGACCATTGGTTTGTGGATGATAGGGTGTAGTAAACTGGTATTGCATTCCACACTCATTCCACATGTGTTTAAGATATGCAGACATGAAGTTTGAACCCCTGTCTGACACCACCTCCTTAGGAAACCCTACCCTGGTGAAGACACCAATGAGGGCCTTGGCTACTGCAGGAGCTGTAGTAGTCCTAAGGGGAATTAATTCAGGATACCTGGTGGGATGAGCCACTATCACCTGTATAAACTTGTTTCCTAAGGCTGTGGGAGGTTCACGTGGAACCACTATGTTCACACCTACCCTTTCAAAGGGAACCCCAACCAATGGTAGTAGAATTAAGGGGGCCTTTTGGAGTCCACCTGTTTTGCCTCTGACTTTTCGGGTGACACAGAAGCTGACAAAGTCCTTTACTTTCTGGGACATCTGGGGTCAGTAGAAATAGCTGACAAGCTGTTCCCAAGTTTTGGGCTGGCCAAGATGCCCAGCTAGGGGGATGTCATGAGCCAATGTGAGTAAAAACACTCTGTACATCTGAGGTACTACCACTCTCCTAGTGGCATCAGGGTTGGGGTCTCTGGCCTCAGTATACAGGAGTCCCTCCTCCCAATAGACTCAGTGGGTTCCCCTAACATCTCCCTTTTCGTGAGTAGAATTTTGCTGCCTCAGGCCTTCAAGAGTTGGACAGGTCTGCTGTCCAAGGCACAGCTATTACCTAGTGGGTCCCCCTGGGCCTAAGAGCTCAACCTGGTAAGGGTCAAGTTCCATGAGCTCAGTTCCCTCTGGGGCTGACAAGTCCTCTTCTTGGAGAGAGGAGTCCTCAATCTTTTGCTGTCCAGAAGCTGGTTCCCCAGTCTTCTTGCCTTTTCTCTTGAAGGTTGGGCCATTATTCCAGGCTCCAACACTTCTTTTTCACCCTGTGCCCGGCTTTGTGCTCTAGTCTTGACACACACAATCTCAGAGATGTCCAGCATTGCTTCATGGCTTTTTAATTCTACCTCAGCCCATGCTTAGGACTCCAGGTCGTTTCCAAGCAGACATGCAGCTGGAGGTTTTGGAGAGACCATTACTTGTTTCAGACTAGTAACCCCACCCCCCAGTCTAATGTTACCATAGCCATGGCATGGTTAGTAGTAACACTGTCAGCGTTGGTGACTGGATATGACTTTCCAATCAGGTATTGCTCTGTGGAAACCTGTGTGTCTCTCACCATGGTAACACTGACACCTATATCCCTCAGGGCTTCTATTCTAGTCCCATCTATCCAGGGATATTGCAATAAGTTGGGTGGCCACACAGCTAAAGTGGCAAACTCAACTTCACCCTCAGTGACTAGAACTGCTTCAGTGTGAACCCTGATTTGCTCTGGGCACACTGTTGATCCCATCTAGAGATTGGCTACACCAGTACTAACTGAAGGAGGACTATGGGGCTTCTTGTTAGGGCAAGTAGCATCTCCAGTTAAGTGTCCCAACTTCTTACAGTTGAAACACCAGGCCTTTTGGGGATCAAAGTTTTTCCGTTTGTACCTACCATTGGACTGGGAAGAGTTTTGGGACCCACCCCCCTGAGGAGGTTTTTGGGGCCCTTTTGAAGACTCTTGGTTTTTGTATTTAGGGTTCTCACCCCCTTTCCCCTGGGGAGGTTTGGTAACCCCTTTCTTTTGATCACCCCCAATGGCTGTTTTTGTTACCCTAGTCTTGACCCAGTGGTCTGCCTTCTTTCCCAATTCTTGGGGAGAAATTAGACCTAGGTCTACCAGATGTTGATGCTACTTTTCATTAGTGCAATTACTCAAAATATGTTCTTTTATAAAAAAAGATTGTGAAGTCCATTGAAATCATGCACATTATTTCCAGTTAACCATCCATTTAGTGCCTCAACTGAGTAGTCTACAAAGTCAAACCAGGACTGGCTCTGGGTTTTGTGAGCACCCCAGAATCTAATTCTATATTCTTCAGTTGTGAGCCTAAAACCCTCCATCAGAGTGTTCTTCATGTGGTCATAAGACCCAGCACCTGCCCCAGTAAGTTTCAGGAGTGTGTCCCTGCAGTTACCAGTGAACAGCAGTTACCAATGTTAAGCATTTATTGTACACACTCAGGCAAGAAATTATGTCACACACTCAAAGACTGAACTCAGACCAATTGTATGTATCAAAAATATTTCTTTGTTGTAATTGTATTTATAGAACCAAGCAAGTACAGGTAAATATGATTGTACTTTTTAAAACAGATTGTTAAAAAGCAAGCTGGATGAATATTGACTTTTCTTAAAGGTTTGTAAAACTATGCAAATACAGTTGTAATTACTTTTGGATTACTTTTGATTACTTTTCAGGATTACTTTTTCTACTCAGTGTGATATGCCTAGATTTCACACTAGGACATTTACTGGAGAAAAGGTAAGTAAGTCAGTTTTTCTCAAAACACAGTTTTTTTAGGTTTTCATACAATTTTCAACTCCATACTTAGGACTTTTTCCACAGAAAAACAGTCAATGCAGTTCTATGGGAGAAAATCAGGTTATCACTTTAAAGGTGAGTAATCGGTCTTGGGAGTTGGGTTTCTGGGGTTAAAACCAGGGTTCCCCCAGGTTAAAGGATGCACTCAAAGAGCACCCTCAGCGACACTAGGGTGGCCGGGTGCAGAGTGCTGAGGCCCAATTTTATCCAATGGGGGCCTCCTGTTGGTGGCTGCTCATGGGCACGCCACTTGGATGTGGGAGCAAAGCTCCTAGGGTTTAGCTCAAGGAAAAGGGGGATCCAAGATAGCACACAAGGTGCACCCACAGCGGCACAGGGGCAGCTGAGTGCAGGGTGCTGGATCAACGTCAGGAGCCCTGTTGGTTTCAATGGGGAAGCTTCGGTCAGAACAAACACTGCAGGCTCGGGCACGAAGATCTCCTGGAGCCGACCACCAGTTGGAGAGGTAAGTTGGGATGTTGAGGGATGCCGGGACACTGTCGGTTGGGCCTCCCAAGGCCATGGGGTGGTGGGTGCAGGGGTGCCTTTTGGTGTCGGGTTTTCCTTACTGGCTCTGGTCGCGGTCAGGAGGATCCTCCAGGTAGAGACTGCAGGCGTCGCCGGGAGACTCGAGGTAGGTCAGGGATCAGTAGATCCCAGGTCAGGATCGCTGGGTAGACCTCCTCATGGTGTTGGGCCACTCAAACTCAGGCTGTGGGCGTCGGGTGCAGAGTGGTGCAGACTCGCGGATTTAGCGGGAGCCAGAGTCTGTTGGTGAGCAAATCCGGTGCTCACAGGAGACAAAGGGCCTGATTCTGATGCGGTTAGGAAAGCATTCCCACCTAGGGCCTGATTCTGATGCGGTTAGGAAGGCCTCCTGATGGCATTTGCTCCTTCCAAATCGGATCGGGAACGTGTCTTACCGACCCAGGGCCCAATTATGATGCGGTTAGGAACATATGCTCCCATTGAAGTCAATGGGAGTCCAACCAAATCGTATCTGGAAGCATCCGGATGCATCGTACTCCGTCGGTCGGACTCTCCCGATCCGAGTGGGTCGGAAACCATTTCCAAACCGATTTGGTCGGGAAGCTTTCCAACCCGCATCAGAATCAGGCCCATAGTCTTTTTAGGGAAGGCAGGGCAGGTCCTCTGGGTGGCTGCTGGCTGCAGGACACACCGGGATTCCACTGGAACAGGTCAAGGTCGGGACAGGCTGGTAGGACTGGGGCCAAGTCAGTTGGTGTCCTCCTCTTCTTCCTTCAGCACGGCTCTTTGGCCCTTCTTCTTCTTTCTTGTCTGAGGAGGCAAGGTTCGGGGTTGCTGCTAAATACTAAATTTATGGGCTTTTCAGGTAGGTACAGGTTGGGACCAATGGGTCCCTTCCTTGGGGTGGGTACACCCCCTATTATGCCACCCTCCACTGGGAGGGGTGCATAAGCCTCACTCTGGTTGGCTGGGTCCCCCCATCTTCAAGATGGCGGGGACTAAGAGTTGTGCCTTGCCTCTCCCACCTGAGGGGTGGGGTTGACAAAGGTGGGCACACCTCTCCTCCTATCTTGGTTTTACCACTGATTCTCCATCCAAAAGTGGGTGTTAGAACTGGTGGGGGTCAGTTGCTGGCCCTTCGTGGACCCTGCCCATCCTGGGGAGGAGGCTAGGCACCTCTGCTCAGGATGTGCTTTGTTTTAGGACCCTGAGAGCGGGAGGCTCTCAACCCAGGGGTCCAGAAACATGTCTGGTGGTGGCAGTAGGTGAGCAGCCACTCAGCCAGGACACTAGATTTAGGTCGTTTTTTTAGGGAGCATCTCTAAGATGCCCTCTGAGTGCATTTGGCATTAAATCCCACACTGGCATCAGTGTGGGTTTAATGTGCTCAGAAGTTTGGTACCAAACTCCCCAGCATTCAGTAAAGCCATTGTGGTGCTGTGGAGTTCGTAATGACAAACTTTCAGACCATATATTCTTTATGGATTTACTGCACTTACAATGTCTAAGAATGGACTTAGGCACTGTAGGGTTACAGTGCTCATGCAACAGTACCACCACCAGTGGTATAGTGCACCCACTTAGAGGTGTGTCTTACCCATACCATGGCAGTGGGTTGCAGGTATGGCACACAGGGATGTGTGCCATGTGGACTCTTCACTTTTCTCTGCTCCAAAACACGCAGCCTGCAATGGCAGTGTGTGTGTACGGTACAGGGCCTCTAAGGGTGGCACAATATGTGCTACTGCCCTTAGAGGTCTTCCCTGGTCACAGGGCCCTTGGTACCTATGGTACCTTTTACAAGGTGCTTACATGTGGCCAGAGAGGTGCCAATTTGGGGGGGTACAAAGTACAGTTTTAGGGAAAGAACATAGGACCTGGGTACCTGGCTTGCAGGAACCCAGGGCACACTAAGTCAAAGAGCATCAACATCAGGCAAAAGGTGGGGGGCAACCATCAGCGCCTAGAGACCCTCACGGGTGAGTAGCGCGCTTACAAGACCCCTGATTGATTGAACCATGAAAAAAGGGGCACTTTCCCACAGTCATGAATTGATCTGCAAGGTTAAATAGTATCAGTCTATAATAGACTATACAACAAATATCACCAATTTATTATAGAATTTCATTGAGTCTACAGACTCAACAATTTCCTAATCCACAGTTAACTATAAGACTAGTCATTTGAGATGTCATCAGTGATGTCATAAATGATGCCATAGAACATGTCATGAGGGATGTAATATGTGAGGTCATAAGCACTGCTAACTATAGCTGGTGAATTTCTGTGGGTTTTTCTTTTGTTAAAAATGTTAATGATGTCACTGACATATTCACCTAACTATAACGTTACTTTAACCTTTGATTTTTTCAGTGAATTTCTAAGGTTTTTCTTTTAAGCAAAAACAGATCGTTTTTAACACCTAACTATAACGTTACTAAACCTTTGCTTTTTAGTGAATTTCTAGTATTTTTTTAACATAAAGTAATATTTTATTACCCTACGTAAAGCCAACCCCGCCAAGAATGGTCTTTGCTGTGTGTGGAGGGGTGTTGACCACAGGACCTTATGTTTTTTAAAGGGTAGGGGCACATGTGCCCCCCTCCCGAGCCGTGTTAGGCCCTGGGGACCCCATCACCAAGGGCTTCTTTTTTTTTAATTAAAAGGGAGGGGGGCCACATAGCCACCCTCCGCGAGCCTTATTAAGCCCTGGGGACTCCATCCTCCAGGGCCTTTTTTTAAATGAAAGGGGCCGCGTAGCACCCCTCCCCAAGCCTAATTAGACCCCTTTCCAAGTCTTGTTAGGCCCTGGTGACCCCATCCCCCAGGGCCACAACTAAAATAAAAGGGGAGGGGGCTGCATGGCCCCCCTCACCGAGCATTGTTAGGCCCTGGGGACCCCATTCCACAGGGCCATTACTTAAAATAAAGGGGATGGGGGTCGCATGGCCCCCTCCCCATTTTCAGTAATTTCTGCCCGGGTTGGGCTCCCTGGGGCCTTTGGAGGCTCAGGGAGGGGGGACACATGGCCCCTCTCTTTTTTCATAATTTCGACCTCAGGCGTGGTCTCCCCAGGGCTTTTAATGACTCAGGGAGGGGGGGCACGTGGCCCCAGTGGGCTACCCAAGGCCTATAATTAATGAATATGGCCAGGTTGCCATTTTCTTTCTTTTTTTCCTGATCCCGCGGGAGTCCCGCTGGATAACAGCAATTTTTGCCAATTTCTGGGGGGGAGGGCTTTGGCCCCAGATGGGTCCCTTTGGGTCCCACCCGTGGGGCCTAGCGGGACAGGGTATCCTTCCCCTGTCCCCTTATATTACTTTTCATTTTTTACTTCAGGACAAGGGACTAAGTCCCTGAGTCCTGTAATGGCTGTACAGCAACACTTTTCTGATGTTCCTGGCAGCCAATCAAAGCGCTCACTTCCTTAGAAGTCTGACTCCCATGGGAGCGAGATGGCTCAAGGGAAATAAAGCTTCCTGGACCAATCAGAATGCTGTATTTTTAAATTGGTGCTCCTGCAAGAGTGTCTTGAGCCTCTCGCGGACCCAACCGTTCAGATATACAAATATGTTTTAAACTTAATTTCTCAAAAATTACTGAACAGATTTACATCAAATCACAAAAAACACAATCTATGAACCAAGATCTAGCTTCCTGTCAAATATGGTGTAATTCCGTTCAGCAATTTTTGCTGTAGCCCTTCAAGTCCATGAAAAATGGATATTTTGTGTTTTGGGAACCCCTTTTTTCTTGGCTCCCGCATGACGGATCACCCCAAAACTTCCCATGTATAAAGTAGTCAAAAAGTAGCACAATTATAGAAAGTTCTGTGGAGATTCATCAAACGGGGCCAAAGTTATTAGCAACACAAAAATGCTTTTCCTATGGAACAGCTGACCTAACTATAACTACCCAGTGGCGACCGTATATAGTACTTCAAATGCAGTATGCACAGGGCCTTGTGGTAATGTAACGTAACATGCGGCTTGCACAGGACACTTTAAATATGCAGGGGATCAGGCACGGTTAAACTGTGCCCAAATTTCCGTCCCTGTATTATAATGAAGGAAATTTGTGTTACATGATGGTATTACTATATGCGGCCTGCAGAGGTTACTTGAAATATACAGGGGATTAGGCACGATAAATATTGTGCCCAATTTGTGTCTGTGAACCATTGTTGAGGAACTTAGCATGTTGATGGCACCATACCGATGGTGCTGAAACTTTGAGACTATGCACATGAATTTAAGTACTCCTGCAGTATACACACAGGGGCCGATTCCGATTCAGGCCGGAAATCTCTCCGACCGAGCCGGACCCGGAGAGATTTCCGACCGAATCGGACTCTGGCAGTCCGACCGAACGAGTACGATGCGCACGCATGCAATCGGACTCGAGTCGGTCGGACTCCCATTGAGTCAATGGGAGCCGGACGTACAACGCGTACGCGGGCTCCCATTGACCCAATGGGTGCGAGGCGAACAAGGGTGCCCCCTACAGCGGGTATGCCTCGAAGCTGACTTGCAGCGTACATGCACAGGTAGGGGGACCCATGGGTCCCCCTGTGTGCGACTCGCGCGGCTACGCGTACAGGGGGTCCGACACGGACCCTCAAAGTGCGGCTCCGACTGCTCTTTCGAGCCGGACGGCGCGAGTCGGTCGGACTGCCCGCGGCGCGCATCGTACTTGCCCGGCCGGGGAACGACTCCATCGCGCGGTGCGAGTCGTGTCCGTGCGAAGTCGGTCGGAGCGCTTCGGACCCGCGAACAAGTCGGCCGGCGATTTCGCATGCGCCGCATCGTACTCGCTCGGCCGGACACACGTACGAATCGGTCGGGAAAGAGGGCTCCGAATCGGATCCGGTTAAGCCGAATCCGATTCGGTGCCCTACCGGCCGAGATCGGAATCGGCCCCACAGTGTTACCGATATCATTAATATATTGGGAACGTTGAAGGTCTGAAAAACAGTGTATCATTTGCAGTACTTTACTAGTAGAATGACACTAGAAGCCATAAATGTTAGATGATAATCCCCCCCAATGAATCGGTAGACCCTACGATGTACCACATTAGGAATGCATAAATGTCATCTTATTAGATTTTATCAGTTTGGACACAATGGACATTATGTTAATATTGAAGGAATTGTACATCTTTTATAATTATAGTGTTCAGCACCTATTACTATTTTGTACTTATATTATTCATCCTTATTTTATCTGTATATGCATAACTTCATGCTGCATTGGCTCAAGGTCACTGATGAAATATTCCAGTTTGGACACTTTAGTGATGATAAAATTGAAGGAAATATATATCTTACATTTATAGTGTTTAGTAATTGCTGCTGTCTCTCTTGTTTTCCAACATATTGTGTTACGTTGTTTCATGGCTTATGATAAAACACTGTTTCCCAAGGCTCTCTAGGTACTTTATCATTATAAACATTGTTCAAATGTGAATGATTTTGTTGAACCATTAAATTGTTATACTCCGGAGTTTGGCGCCAAATTGAAAATGGTGACTGAATTGGCAGCACTTTTGTAATGCCAATTTGCAATCTAGCTCTTTTTAGGTCTCGCCTAGGCAGCGCTTGCGCAATCTCTTCGAGACATGTTGTATTCAGGTATGGACTTGAAGCTCCGCCCATTTTACGCCCGTCTTTTTAATTGCCTCCTGTTCCTGTCCTTTGTAAATGGGGCTTTTTTAATTGGTCAATAGGCTTAGTAGTACCTCCTTAGTACCACCTTTTCTCTTCTGGTAACCTCCCATGAGGACACCCTTTGTTACATGTGTTGTTACTCGGCAGGCTTTAATTACAGCCTCTAAGCACAATTTTCTCAAATAGCTTTGTCCTGCCTGCTGTTGCAGGCAGGACATGCTCTCCCTCAATACTTTTTTCAAAAAGGTTCCAGCGCTGCATGCCTCGGCAAGCATAATAGCGGCAGCGCTTTTATTTTCTTATTTGTTGGTTGAAAGCGGCTGCATGACTTTCTTTTTTGTTTAATGACTTTTTTTTTTAACACGGCGGCACCTGCGCTTTAGATTTTAACATTTTAAGCTAAAAGCGTGGGTGACGCGATTGCTTTAAAAATAAACAAATGGAAAAAAAATATGTTTGTTTTTTTCTATTTGTTTACTTTTGAAGCTATCACGGCACCCGCGCTTTAGATTACGATGGTCAAACCTAAAGAGCGGGTGCCGCGATTGTTTCAAAAGTAAGGCAATAGAATTTTATTTTTTTCGATTGCTTTACTTTTAAAACAATTGCGGCACCTGCGCTTTAGTTTTGAACATCATAAGCTAAAGCGCGGGTGCCGCGATAGCTTCAAAAGTAAAGCAACAGGAAAAAACTTTTTTTACTAATACTTTACTTTTTAAACAATTGTGGCACCTACGCTTTAGCTTACGATGTTCAAAGCTGAAGCGCCGGTGCCACAAAGGTCTAGCATTTGCAAGAGTTTAAGCTATTGACATTGTAAATGGCAATGCCTTTTATTTATGTGTTTACAAAACCTGCAAGCTGTGTTTACGCACTGCTTGCAGGTTTTGTAAACAGATAAATAAAAGGCATTATGTAATGTAACTGGCTCTATTGTAAACGTGAATCCTGCTCGTCTTATTGCATGTATCATCTTATTCACATCACAATAGTCTTGTCTTTTGTTGACTTTGGACTGCCATTTGTACTGCCTTCAGTGTTTAGGGAAGTTCCTACTTCTTTTAGAGGTTTGGGCCCAGGGGAATAGTATTGATTTATTACTGAGATTATGGATAATGTTACAGTTTTTGTTTTTACGATTGAATTGTCGGAATGCTTTTAGTAAATTATATAGAAATTTGCAGTCTGTTGGGACCTATACCTGTCTGCAGCTATAGGTCAGGTGATCTTTGCCTAAATATAGCTGCCAAGTTTCTCATTGATGTATAAACCGAGCATTCCCGATGTTGTGCAGCATGGCTAAAGTTAAAGAAAAAAAAAAAAACACAGAAGAAATTAACTAAGCTGCCCTCTTCCTTTTGTAGGTGTGCGTACCACGCACACCCACAAAATGACCTGAGTGGTTTTTTTTTTAGGTCGAGCCTAGCCAGTGCGCATGCGCTGCTGCAAGACCTGTTGAAATCACTAAAACAATGTTATTCCCGCCTGCTGCTGCCTTCTGCTTGCAATTGATTTATCATGCGTCGGTCTTATTTGCTACCTCGCAACTCGTTCTGGCAGCCGATACCTCACTTCCGTTGGAGGCAGAGGAGCAACGGCCAAGTTCCATCTCCTTACGGTTTAATTCTATACCTGTTTTTTTAGTGAACTCTTTTTTTTAGGAATTGTTGACCCGCCAAGCTCAACGCCATCTGCGCCGCTCACCCTGCCTACATGCCTACGTTTCTTTCTTAGCGCTCAACTATCTCGCGCCAATTAGGACATCAGTGCCATTGGCGTCCATCGACAATGGCAGTTGAATTATGTCTGGGTGGTGGGTGAGCACTTGCTCTATCTGGGGGCACTTGTCAAACACATTTTATTTACCAGACACTGCCCTGGGAGATAAACGCACCAGAAGAAACAATACTAATACGCATGGTTTTTATTACAGCAGTTGATTATTCCTACCATTAACAGCACATACATCACCCCCTCTCCCCTTCACCCAATATTATTCGCCGTGTTTTGGGATGCACTAGAAGGGTTAATGTGCGCACAGCAGCACAGGAGTTGTAGTCTGCGCAGACATCATGGGACTTGAAGTCACGAGACATGATGTCAAGCTGATGGCTACTTCCTGTAAGGTAATGTGCACAATTTCTGGGTTTGCATTAAAAAACTTTAGCCTAGTTTTCCACTATAATTGCTTTTTAGAAACTGTTCATGTGATTTTCGATTCTATGATTATTTGGCAGCAATGTGAGCAGTGAACGCGGACAACGCTTGGCTTGGAAACACCATTCACAAGAGCTGGAGGAGGCTTGTGATGTTTATTTTATTGGGTGTATATACTCTTATTATGCTTTATCATCACAGTTATTCATATAAGCTTGCTCACCATGGCACTTCTTGTCTACTAGCTGTCTGGCACACAGGTCTCTCTTGGTGTTTTCATAGCCCTTATTTTACTGAAAATATACATTTACATTTTATCTGTACACGTTTAGTAATGTGACGTTTTTATTTACACTTTCTTTGTAACTACTCTATCATGCTACCACAATATAACGTTCTCTTCAGCTGATTAAAGCGCTCACCGTTCAGCAAACATATTTCATTTATTGGAAAGGCTTTTCATTAAACTGCTATATTGTCATTGCATTACTACAGTGTGTTGCTGCCAATAATGTGGCTTCATAGGTTTTCTGTTTCATCCTCCGATGCATGCAGACATGCATGAAAAAGGTGTTAGATGTTTGAAACTATCTGTAAGAAGACGTGTTAGGAGAATACTGTAGATTTGCTTCTTTTGTATTAGTAAGGAGTGTTAAAGCATATTTAACAGTTGCATGTGTTAGAGGCTGTGTGGGGAGTGGTGAAGAGGTTGGTGATGCATATGTGATGGATTGATGGGGATAGGCGTATGCAGGACCACTGGAATTATGTGGCATTGATCAGCCAAATTATGCAGCATGGTTGACAAAATGATGTGTAAAAAAAAAATACCAAATTCTGTAAACTAGTGCTGCACAATCTGTACCAGTGTTATTTTTTCATTTTACCACCTATTACTATTGTCTTGGTAAAACTGCACCTCATAAGTACTGGTTTAACATCTGAATACAGCAGTTGGCAACTGCATAGTGACCAGCTAACCCTTGCAAAGTCTCTGCCACTTCGACAAACCACATGCAGGAGTTTTTGTTTAGTAACAGGTAATACCTTTCAGCTATTAACATTTTTCTGGTAAAATCTAAAAATTATGCAGTACATGCTGAAATATATTGCAAATCAGTAATTCTAGGATAACTCCTGCAACTGTGGAATTGCGTAATACCTGTAGGTGGCACGTGAGGGTGAGAGATTAACTCCTGTTATTATAGAACGAGTGGTAGAAGGAGATAAAATGGTGGGATTATGTCATCCAGTTTATCTAGAATGGGTCAGTTAATATGAGACCTAGATGTAAATTTAGTGGATTCCTTAGTTTGTTACTCCATAGTTGCTCATCTGATAATTTTCATCCAGTGCTGGGATTACCTAATATAAGGTGTAATTTCACCAGTAGCTCCACATAGGAATGGGCATGCCAGTAAAACCGGCTTATTGCTTGGTCCATATGTATGCAAACGGC
The DNA here is from genome assembly GCA_963921515.1 of Calotriton arnoldi. Lineage (NCBI taxonomy): Eukaryota > Metazoa > Chordata > Amphibia > Caudata > Salamandridae > Calotriton > Calotriton arnoldi. The sequence continues at coordinate 42,969 of CAWUFW010021866.1, forward strand.
CATCAATGCTTTGCTAAAGGTCAAATTAAAATAATGAAAGCTGCTATATAAGCAAAAAGCAAACTGTAAAATGTTGCTCTCTGGTCAGAGAAGATTGTCCCTCCACCTTGCGACTAGTTGCACGTTGATATTTCACTTCAGAGGTGTGTTTCTAAAGAAGAACTTTTTGTTGTGCGTTATGTATGAAGTTTTCTGCATAGGAAGGATAGTTTTATTTTATGTAAAACCTCATTGGTGACGCAGATAGACTTAAAGGAGCCTTTTTAGGTCGAGCCCTGAGCCAGCGCGCAAGCGCTGCTCTGGGGTTGATCTGTGGTAGTTGACTACGTGAGGGAAGCCACACCCACTCCCCCGCCCATCTTTTTCAATGGCTTGTGTCTTTGTCCTTTCTAAATGCTGCCTTCCGATTGGTTTATAGGCTTGTTAGTCCCTCCTTATGACGGCCATGTCGTCATTTGTATCCTTCCATGGCTACTGGCCCCTTTACTTCAAGTTTTGCACGGTATGTGTTATTTAGATTGTGAGCACTATTTTCTTCCCGTGCCTTCTCCCCCCTCCCGCAGTCCGTGTCTTCTCGCCCCCCACACTCCCCGCCCGCACTCCCGTTGTTCGTGCCTTCTCGCCCCCCTGGCCCCGCCCTCCCGTTTGCAATGCAATAGGTCTCGCGTAAATGTGAGTCCTATTGCATTGCAAATGCTTGTTTTATGAGCCTCTGAACTGTAAAACGTAAATTGGCAAACACTACAGGTGCGCCAGACTCGCTAACTTCTGAAACTATTTCGTTTTACAACTTTAAGTGAACAAAGTGTGTCGCCAACTGCAACCATGCGTCAGCGTGAAAAAAGCGTGCCCTGCATCATCACGACTTTCTAAGGCACGGTTATTTATTGAGGAAACTACTCCCTCTTCCGCTTCATAGCATCCCCCTAAAGTCAACACAGAGGGCCCGAGACAAAAGGCAGTGCAGTGAAGCTGCAAGAGGCGCTGGAGGTCCAAGGACGGACGAGTGCTCCAACAAAGCATCCAAATTGCCGCTAATGCAAGTGGGCAGCCCTCTCAAGCTCAAGGTAATGCCTCTCGTTTGAGGAAGAATAAACAGCGGCCATTCACAATCTGTGGAATCAGTAGGTCAGCAACAATGGCATGCTCCTTTCCTACCCGAATTACATTGAATACTTTGGAGTTCAGGTTTATTCTTCGTTTAAATGGCATTGCAAAGGCTCCTGCGCTCCTAGGGGTGGCTCGGTATTTAAAAAAAAAAAATTATATAGTGCGAACTCGACCCGAAATTATCCAAGCGCTTTACATGAGCACCAGTTGCGTTACAGACGGACAACATTAATTTGGTTAGACTCGGGGAGATTAAGTGATTTGCCCAAAATCACAGGATGTTGCGCGTCCCTGCTGAGACTCGAACCAGTTTCAAGCTGTTAGGCCACATGCGTGCGCAGTAGAATCACAGTGTGTTTCTTCATCATAGTTAACTTGCAAAATAATGGACAGCGCTCTATCAGTGAACCTTAAGAACACCATTTTGAATAAGTTTAACAAGCTACTAATGATATACAGCCTCTCTAATGTTAAGGCAACAAGCACACCAAAATGACAACTGGTTCAGTGCAGAGTTTTTGGCGCAAATGCTGACAGGGGCTGTGCTTTGCCACAGAGAATGCTCAGAAGGCATAGCGCTACTTCAGAAAACTATGCACTACGCCAAAGAGCAAACGGATCTAAACTAAAGCAAGTGTCAAAATGAAGCAATCAAAGGCAGTATAAAATGTGTGTTGTCATTTATGCATCTGCAACACGAAACTTATATTTGGGAAGGGATTTTTTTATGGAAGTTTCTTCATGGTTGACCATCCACAACAACGCATAGAAAATCCATGTATTCACTCTAAGTAGTGGTTAAGATACTTGTGTGGCATTTGTATAGCGTGATCCTAGATTAATGATATATGATGCCATCACGAACACCACCCCCTGCATATCTTGCAGACAAGCTCCCACTCTGGTGATTTTTTGGCACTCCTATAGCATGGACACCATCAGACTAAGATGTGTAAAAAAATAAAAAAATAAGAACCCAACAACCTTCGCTTCCCAGCTATGCATAGAGAATCTGAAACATTCATGTATCCACCAGGACCGCCCCAATGCTTCTCCAATTGAATAAAGAGTATACAACTTCTTTTTAAAGAGCACTACATCACAGTTGTTAGAATTGGGGGTCTCTAGTTGGCACAGGTAGGTACTTGTGACAAATAGGGACCCTCGCCTCTAGTCAGGGTAAGGGGGTACACTCCTAAAATAACCCCTGCTCACCCCCTTGGTAGCTTGGCACGAGCAGACAGGCTTATCTCAGAGGCAGTGTGTAAAGCATTTGTGAACACATACTGTAATCTAGTGACAACACTACAGATGGACACCACACAAGGTTTATATCAAAAATAAGTATTCTTTATATAGTTTTAACACAAGACCATAAACGACAAAAATCCACAATACTGTACTTAAAATGGTAGTTTTAGCTTAGTTCAGTTCTTAAGATGCGACACTTTAAGTCAATGTACCTTACGATGCGGGACGCTTCCACAACAAGCAATGTTGCAGCGATGGAAATGCGACAAAGTTCTGGTGCAAAGAAATAAAGACGTCAAGTTCTTCCTGATGCGGCACGCTTCTCCGATGTTGCGAGAAGTCTCGACTCGATGCGTCACCTGCAGCGGCGACACCCTTGTTCAGCGATGCGACAGCAACAGCTTCGGCTGCGACACTCTTCTCCAACGTTGCGAGACGCTTCCGCTCGATGCGACAACTGCAGCGGCGACACCCTGGTTTCGTGATGCGACGGCAGCAGCTCCGACGGCGGCACGCTTCTCCGTGGATGCGAGGCGCTTCTCTCGATGCGGTGCAATGCGTCAGCTACAGCGGCGACATCTACGATGCGACGGCAGCGGCTGCGACGGCGACACGCTTCTTCCTCGATGTGAGACTCTTCTCTTGATGCGGTGCAATGCGACAGGTACAGCGGCGACATCTACGATGCGACGGCAGCGGCTGCGACGGCGACACGCTTCTTCGGGGTTGCGGGACGTTTCCGAGATGCGGTGCAATGCGTCAGCTACAGCGGCGTCATCTCCGTGATGCGACGGCAGCGGCTGCGACGGCGACACGCTTCTCCCTCTTGAGTCGCGCTTCCAGCTCCTTGCGACACGCAGTCCCTTCAGAAGGCCCAAAACAGCAGCAGGCACTTCCAAAGGATTCTTGGGGAGCTGGTGGTTGAAGTCTGTTGTCCCTGAGACTTCAGCAGGAGGCAAGCTCTTTTCTCAAGCCCTTGGAGATCCTTTACAAGTTGAATAAAGTGCACACAAAGTCCTTTCTCCTTCCTTTGGCAGTCAGGCAACCACTGCAGGCAGATCCCTCTAGCTTAGGGATAGTCTTCTCCTCAGTTTCTTCTTGGTTCCGCTCCTCAGCAAAGGTTTCTTCTTGTTTTCCCAAAGTGATCTAATTTCCTAGGGGTCTGGGTCCCCTTTTATACACCTTTTTCTTTGTTCTCTGAAGGCAGAGAGGCCTCTGCCTAGTCCAAAACCAGTTCTGGTCAGTCCTGGAGCACTTTGTTTTTCTGACTCCTTCTTTCCTTTCAGAATGTGGGGCAGAGTGCTCAGCCGCCCGGCAGGAGGTGGAGCCAGCATTGTGGAAGGCAGGCACAGCCCTATTCAGACCCAGGTGCAACTCCTCCCTCCACTGTGGATGCAGATCTTTCTATTCAGCCCTGTGCTGACTCACCCTGTCTCCTGTAACCACCCCCAGCCCCTGTCACTCAATCTCCAGACAAGGAATACACAACCTAGCAGAGGCAGGCTTGGAAGTTTAGGCAAGAAAATACCCACTTTCTAAAAGTGGTATTCTCAAACACAGAATGTTAAAACCAACTTCACTAAAAGATGTATTTTATCATTCTGAGTTCAGGCATACTAAATTCGTTTTTCTACCATGTTCCCTGGGTCAGTTCTGACTATAAGGTGTAATAGTCAGCCTGCCCATTCTTGCCTATGGGGAGCAGGTAGCCTTGCAATAGTGAAAACGAAAATGGCTGTAATTCACTATTAGGACATGCCACACACACCAGGGCATGTCCTACCTTATACTTACAATGCACCCTGCCCTAGGGCCTACTTTAGGGGTGACCAACATGCAGTAAAGGGAAGGTTTAGGGACTGGTAAGTGTGTGCACTCACCAAGTCGACATGGCAGCTCTAGGCTGCACATAGGCTCTGCGATGGCAGGCCTGAGACACATTTTACAAGCCGCTTCTGTGGGTGGCACAACCAGTGCTGCAAGCCCACCAGCGGCATTGGATTTACAAGCCCTGGGCACACACAGTGCACTGTACTAGGGACTGACAAGTAAACCAATCATCCAATCATGGAGTCACTAATACATAACACAATTTATCATAGGGAGCACTTGCACTGTGGCACTGAATAGCAGTGGCACAGTGCCCAAAGCATCTAACGCCAGCAAAAACAGATCAGTAACATAGGAGGCATCATAAAAAATGGAAGGGAGACCCACGCCAAGGATGCCAGGTCTAACACGTGTCCCCTCCAGCTGAAATGTGGGGAGAACTACCCTACCTCAGGGGAGTTCTCTTCACTAAGGCGGAAAAATCTGGACAGACCATCAGCATTGGCGTGTTCTGTACCAGGGCGGTGTTCCACCGTGAAATCCATCCCCTGTAGGGAAATGGACCACCTCAACAGCTTTGGATTCTCACCCCTCATCTGCATCAACCATCTGAGGGGCCTGTGGTCTGTCTGAACCCGGAAGTGAGTCCCAAACAGGTATGGTCTCAGCTTCTTCAGTGCCCAGACCACAGCAAATGCCTCACGCTCAATAGCACCCCACCTCTGTTCCCGTGGTAGTAACCTCCTACTGATGAAGGCTACGGGTTGATCTAGGCCCTCCTCATTCATCTGTGACAGAACAGCCCCCACACCATGCTCTGAAGCGTCTGTTTGTACTTCGAACTCTTTGGAGAAGTTGGGTGCCAGGAGCACGGGCGCCGTGCACATGGCAGTTTTCAGGGCCTCAAAAGCTTTCTGACAGGTGTCAGTCCAAATCACTTTCCTGGGCTGCTTCTTGGAAGTCAGCTCTGTCAGGGGTGCAACAATGCTGCCATACCCCTTGACAAACCTCCTGTAGTAACCCGTGAGTCCTAAAAAGGCTCTCACCTCTGTCTGGGTTTTGGGGGGTTCCCAATTCAGGATGGTTTCAATTTTGGGTTGCAGGGGCGCCACCTGGCCGCTCCCCACTTGGTGTCCCAAGTACACCACGGAACCCTGCCCGATCTGGCACTTACTCGCCTTGATCGTGAGGCCTGCTCTCCGCAGCGCCATCAACACTTCCCAGAGGTGGCGCAGATGTTCTTCCCAACTGGCGCTGAACACTGCGATGTCATCCAGGTAGGCGGCACTGAACGAGTCCAGTCCAGCCAACACCTGGTTGACCAACCTCTGGAAGGTGGCAGGGGCATTCTTCATCCCAAAGGGCATCACCCGGAAGTGGTAGTGCCCATCTGGTGTGGAGAATGCTGACCTCTCTCTTGCCCCATCAGTCAAGGCGATCTGCCAGTACCCAGACGTCAAGTCAAACGTGCTGAGGTACCGGGCAGCCCCTAGCCGATCTATGAGCTCATCAGCTCTGGGGATGGGGTGCGCGTCAGTCCTGGTGACTGAATTGAGCCCTCGGTAGTCCACACAGAACCGGAGTTCTGGTGTGGCACCCGGTGCGGCAGCCTTTGGGACCAAGACCACTGGGCTGGCCCAAGGACTGTTAGAGGACTCAATCACCCCTAACGCAAGCATTTTGGAGACCTCCTCCTTGATGCAAGCTCTCACCCTGTCAGTCACCCTGTAAGATTTGTGCTTCACAGGTGTACTGTCCCCAGTGTCCACATCATGGATGCACCAATCTGTGACACCGGGAACCAGGGAGAACAGATCAGAAAACTGTCCCAGCAACTGGCGGCAGTCATTCTGTTGCTCAGGGGTCAGGGTGGAAGAGAGGTTGACACCATCCACTGACCCATCTCGCTCTGTTGCTGACAGGAGGTCAGGAAGAGGCTCGGTCTCCTCCTCCATCCCAGCATCTGTCGCTAAGAGCATGCCCACTTGGGACCTCTCCAAGTGGGGCTTCAGGCGGTTGACATGCAGGACCCTCAAGGGGTTCCTGGGAGACCGCAAGTCCACCAAGTAGGTAACCGGACTTTGCGCTCTACAACCTCAAAGGGTCCGGTCCACTTATCCTGGAGCGCGCAGGGCTCCACTGGGGCCATGACCCACACTTTCTGACCAGGCTGAAGCTCTACCAGAGTGGCATTCTGGTCGTACCACCGCTTCATCTCCTCCTGGCTGGCTTCCAGATTCGCCTCAGCGAGTTGCCTGAAACGCCTAGTTTGGTTCCTAAAGGCCAGCATGTAACTGTATACATCCTGGGGAGGTTTCCTGGGAGATTGCTCCCAGCCTTCTTTGACCAAACTTAGAGGTCCTCTTACTGGGTGTCCATAGAGAAGCTCAAAGGGACTGAACCCTAGAGATTTCTGTGGCACCTCCCGGTAAGCAAAGAGCAGGCATGGTAAGAGGACGTCCCACTTACGCCTCATAGGTTCCTCAAGACCCATAATCATGCCTTTGAGGGTTCGGTTGAACCTTTCAACCAATCCATTTCCTTGGGGGTGGTAAGGAGTGGTAAACTTGTAGGTTACCCCACACTCCTGCCACAGGGACTTCATATACTTGGAAATGAAGTTGGTCCCCCGGTCAGACACTACCTCGCTAGGGAATCCCACTCGGGAGAAAATTCCCATCAGTGCTCGTCCCACCACGGGGGCCGTCACTGTCCTCAGAGGTATGGCTTCCGGGTACCGGGTGGCATGGTCCACCAAGACCAGGATGAACCTGTTGCCCATGGCTGTCTTGGGGTCCAGTGGCCCCACAATGTCAATACCCACCCGTTCAAAGGGGGTGCTGACTACAGGGAATGGCTGGAGAGGAGCCTTGCGCTTCCTCCCACTCTTTCCACTTGCCTGGCAAGTCTGACATGTCCTGCAGTGAGTGTCTGAACTCCTGCGCATTTGGGGCCAATAAAAGTGGGTGACAAGCCTCTCAAAGGTCTTGTCCTGCCCCAAATGTCCTGCCAATGGAACATCATGAGCCAGCCCCAGTAGGAAGGCTCTGAGGCACTGGGGTACCACCAGCACACGGGCTGACCCAGGCTCAGCAACCTTAGGCTCAGTATACAGGAGATCATTCTCCCAATAGACCCAATGTGACCCAGACTGATCACCTGTTGCCTGGTCTGCAGCCTGTTGCCACAGACCCACCAGAGAAGGGCATTCTTTCTGCTCCTTGCAGAATTCTTCCCTGGAGGGTCCTCCTTCTTGCTGCCAATGGGTCAGCTCAGGCAGGTCCCCCAGTTCAGCTACCTGTTCCCCTGTAGGCTCCAGGGCATCCCCCTCAAGGTCTGCCTCCTCCTGGACCGTGGGAACTTCGGGGCCGGTTTCCCGCGCCCCTGCCTCTTCTCGTGACGGCAGGTACCTGGGCCTCCCTCTCAGGCTCCAGGTCCTCTTGAGCACCTTTACTTGCTGCCATGGACCGGGTGGTCACACACGCCCAGTCAGGCAAACCCAACATCTCTAAATGAGCACTTCGCTCCACCTTCGCCCAAGGTGAGCTCTCCAAGTCGTTCCCTAACAAACAGTCAACAGGCATGGCGGGCCTCACAGCTACCTGAAGAGTACCAGAGACCCCCCCACTCAAAGGGAACCTGAGCCACTTTGCAGTGACTCTCTGTGTTGTCAGCGGCAACAACTGGATAAAATGCATGGGGGACAACCTGCTCTTGAGACACCAGGTGACACTTGACAGCTGTCACACTGGCTCCTGTATCTCTAAGAGCCTCCACCCTATGGCCATTGATGGTCATCCACTGCCTGTATTTCTTAGTGTTGTCAGGCAGCGGGGTCCTGGGGACCACCTCACAGTCTCCTAATGAGACAAGGGACATCTGTGCGGGACCCCACCCCTCTTGGGCATCCATCTCCTCCCCCAGGGCTACACTAGCCATCTGCCGGGGGCTGCACCAGGGGTGCGGTCTTTCCAACTGGCGGCACCTGGGATCACTCGCTATATGAACCAGGTCCCCACATTTGTAGCATCTCAGGGGTCCCCTTTGAACAGGTGGACCTGTCGGGGCCCCTGAGGGTTTCTGGGGGAGGCTGGGAACCTTTCCCTTGGTTCCCTTGGGGACTACTTTGGGGCCGTCTTTGGAACTCCCTCTGTTTACCCTTGTCCCCCCCACTCTTCTGCTGGAGACCCTGCCCACCCTTGGCTGAGTCTCCCACGTGACCCTTGTGGACCCTGGTACTGACCCAGCGGTCCGCCTCCTCAGCAAGCTTCCTAGGGATAGTCAGCTTGCTATCTATCAGGTGCTGGCGTAGCTCTGGAAAACAGTTACTTGACAAGTGCTCCCATGCAATCAAATCAAGGAGCCCCTGAAAATCATCAACTTTGCTACCCTTCACCCAACCATCCAATGCTCTGCAGAAAAAAGTGACATATTCTACCCAGGTACTGTTCTCTATCTTCTTGCAACCCCTGAACCTCTGCCTATACAATTCAGGAGTTAAACCATACCTAGACATTAAAGCATCCTTCATGTGGTGATATGAATTATGGACATCAGAAGGCAAATCTAGCAGTGTGTCCCGCCCCTCACTAAGGAACCGTCCCCACAACCCCGCTCCCCAATCCTTCTCAGGGACCCGGTGGGAAGACATGGGTACCTCATAGGCCTTGAACCACTGCCCAATGTCATCATTTTTAAAAACTCTCTGACCACATCCTTAGGAATATACACTCTAGATTCCACAGGCATTGACGGTGTGCTGCCACCAGAGGGAGTAATTTCTAAGCTCCTACCTTTCAAATCCAACTCCCTCAAACTTCTATCATGCTCAAGCTGTATCCTCTTTTCTTCCAGGGCCAGTTTCCTAATTTCCAATTGCCCATTCATTTTGGCCAGCTCCAACTCATGCATCCTATTTCTCTCCCTGTCCTCCAGCTCTTCTGTGGACAGACCTTTGGCAGAAACACTGCTACCTGCTGGGGAAGGTGCCTTCCTTTCCCCTGGACCCAATGGCCCTTCCAGCTGCACATCTGCATCATTATCCCCTTCCTCATTCTCGGGGTTTTCCTTGCTTCTACCCAGGCCCTCAGCGCCTTATAGAACTCCTCCTTCTTGGTGAGCCCGGTAATTGCAACATTAAATCTTTTGCAGAAGTGCTTCAGCTGCCTTGCATTGTAGCATTCTAGTTTCTCCTCTTCCCAATCAAAATCAACAGATGCTATGGATGCTGGTTTCATGATGGCTGAACTTGGAAAAAATGGAACGTCCTAGAGAAACAAATCTACCAAAAGTATGTGGTCGCGTTTTGGTCTGCACTCACTAGTAGTGTTCACCAATCACTGTACATGAGTCACAAATGCAAGTCCAGAATCCTCACCGCTGACCACCAATGTTAGAATTGGGGGTCTCTAGTTGGCACAGGTAGGTACTTGTGACAAATAGGGACCCTCGCCTCTAGTCAGGGTAAGGGGGTACACTCCTAAAATAACCCCTGCTTACCCCCTTGGTAGCTTGGCACGAGCAGACAGGCTTATCTCAGAGGCAGTGTGTAAAGCATTTGTGAACACATACAGTGTTCTAGTGACAACACTACAGATGGACACCACACAAGGTTTATATCAAAAATAAGTATTCTTTATATAGTTTTAACACAAGACCATAAACGACAAAAATCCACAATACTGTACTTAAAATGGTAGTTTTAGCTTAGTTCAGTTCTTAAGATGCGACACTTTAAGTCAATGTACCTTACGATGCGGGACGCTTCCACAACAAGCAATGTTGCAGCGATGGAAATGCGACAAAGTTCTGGTGCAAAGAAATAAAGACGTCAAGTTCTTCCTGATGCGGCACGCTTCTCCGATGTTGCGAGAAGTCTCGACTCGATGCGTCAGCTGCAGCGGCGACACCCTTGTTCAGCGATGCGACGGCAACAGCTTCGGCTGCGACACTCTTCTCCAACGTTGCGAGACGTTTCCGCTCGATGCGACAACTGCAGCGGCGACACCCTGGTTTCGTGATGCGACGGCAGCAGCTCCGACGGCGGCACGCTTCTCCGTGGATGCGAGGCGCTTCTCTCGATGCGGTGCAATGCGTCAGCTACAGCGGCGACATCTACGATGCGACGGCAGCGGCTGCGACGGCGACACGCTTCTTCCTCGATGCGAGACTCTTCTCTTGATGCGGTGCAATGCGACAGGTACAGCGGCGACATCTACGATGCGACGGCAGCGGCTGCGACGGCGACACGCTTCTTCGGGGTTGCGGGACGCTTCTCGAGATGCAGTGCAATGCGTCAGCTACAGCGGCGTCATCTCCGTGATGCGACGGCAGCGGCTGCGACGGCGACACGCTTCTCCCTCTTGAGTCGCGCTTCCAGCTCCTTGCGACACGCAGTCCCTTCAGAAGGCCCAAAACAGCAGCAGGCACTTCCAAAGGATTCTTGGGGAGCTGGTGGTTGAAGTCTGTTGTCCCTGAGACTTCAGCAGGAGGCAAGCTCTTTTCTCAAGCCCTTGGAGATCCTTTACAAGTTGAATAAAGTGCACACAAAGTCCTTTCTCCTTCCTTTGGCAGTCAGGCAACCACTGCAGGCAGATCCCTCTAGCTTAGGGATAGTCTTCTCCTCAGTTTCTTCTTGGTTCCGCTCCTCAGCAAAGGTTTCTTCTTGTTTTCCCAAAGTGATCTAATTTCCTAGGGGTCTGGGTCCCCTTTTTATACACCTTTTTCTTTGTTCTCTGAAGGCAAAGAGGCCTCTGCCTAGTCCAAAACCAGTTCTGGTCAGTCCTGGAGCACTTTGTTTTTCTGACTCCTTCTTTCCTTTCAGAATGTGGGGCAGAGTGCTCAGCCGCCCGGCAGGAGGTGGAGCCAGCATTGTGGAAGGCAGGCACAGCCCTATTCAGACCCAGGTGCAACTCCTCCCTCCACTCTGGATGCAGATCTTTCTATTCAGCCCTGTGCTGACTCACCCTGTCTCCTGTAGCCACCCCCAGCCCCTGTCACTCAATCTCCAGACAAGGAATACACAACCTAGCAGAGGCAGGCTTGGAAGTTTAGGCAAGAAAATACCCACTTTCTAAAAGTGGTATTCTCAAACACAGAATGTTAAAACCAACTTCACTAAAAGATGTATTTTATTATTCTGAGTTCAGGCATACTAAATTCGTTTTTCTACCATGTTCCCTGGGTCAGTTCTGACTATAAGGTGTAATAGTCAGCCTGCCCATTCTGGCCTATGGAGAGCAGGTAGCCTTGCAATAGTGAAAAACGAAAATGGCTGTAATTCACTATTAGGACATGCCACACACACCAGGGCATGTCCTACCTTATACTTACAATGCACCCTGCCCTAGGGCCTACTTTAGGGGTGACCAACATGCAGTAAAGGGAAGGTTTAGGGACTGGTAAGTGGGTGCACTCACCAAGTCGACATGGCAGCTCTAGGCTGCACATAGGCTCTGCGATGGCAGGCCTGAGACACATTTTACAAGCCGCTTCTGTGGGTGGCACAACCAGTGCTGCAAGCCCACCAGCGGCATTGGATTTACAAGCCCTGGGCACACACAGTGCACTGTACTAGGGACTGACAAGTAAACCAATCATCCAATCTTGGAGTCACTAATACATAACACAATTTATCATAGGGAGCACTTGCACTGTGGCACTGAATAGCAGTGGCACAGTGCCCAAAGCATCTAACGCCAGCAAAAACAGATCAGTAACATAGGAGGCATCATAAAAAATGGAAGGGAGACCCACGCCAAGGATGCCAGGTCTAACAACAGTGCATTAACTGACCACACCCCAGCATCCTCACCACCTCTGATTACTCGTTAAAGTTATGCTAATCTCTGAGTATGTATAGCACTCAGTTGCCTCTTGGCTAGGTTCATGCTACAGAAATAGCATATACACACATATGTAGTTGGGTTCTGGAAAGAAGTTACTGCACAGATATGTAGTTTTTTTTCAAATAAATGTGAGCCTTTAGCTCTTTTATTAAATGGAGTAGGTTGGGGAGGTCCTGGTGAATACATAGATGTTTCACATTCTAGATGCGTATCTGGAGAAAGTCAGTTGCCTTTTATTTTTTCAAATTAATCTCAAGTCAGATGTCATAGCTAGTGTGGAGTGCTGGGCTCGAAAAACAAGTGACAGTGGTTCCGGCCCAAGGCCTTTCATGGCCCAAAAGCTAACACCTATGTATGTCCACACTTTGCTGGAGATGCTCAAACAGTGGGACCCCCCTGAGGTAGTGAGGACGCTGGGAAATTCAGTGATTTCACTGCTGACAGGTGGATGCTGGGAAAAATGCAAGCACCCATGGCAACTACATATCTATTAAGGAAAAAACTTGGCTTTATGGATCAACTACATATCTATTAGGGAAAAAACTCGGCTTTATGGATGACAGGTGTACATATATTTAATTTCAATAACTTGAACAAAGTAATTTTCCTCTGGCTAGTATCAACAATGCCCATTATGTCTTACTCCTTTTTCAATATTTTCTTAATATCAGAATAACTACTTCAGCTATCCCTACTTAAAAAAATAATCCAGTGAAACCTCTGCTTCAGTGTGAGACCATGGAACTCTTCTGGCAGAAGAGACGAAAGAAACAGACCACTTTAAATCCAGGAAGGCTGTTTAGACTAGTTGCACCTTAGAGGTCACCATATCAACCAGACCGAACTACCTCACAGGACAATAGTTCCTCCTCTGCTGCTCCAAGGTGAGCTATTCAAGACATACACCATGGTTGTTGAGGAATGGTCAGCAGCTTCAATGTAACCATTGAGCCTGCTGGAAGAATACTGTATAATGGTTGCTCATGTCTGCTATATGCCACGAAGGCTATACAATTGATGCCCTACTCAGCATATAATACATCCGTCTCTACAGCGTCCATTCCTATAGTTTGTTGTGGTTGCTCCTGTCTCCTGGATGGAACACCATTGAATACTGTGATTTCTACTAGTGCCCATTCCTCTGGGTTGCTCGCTGCCACCTTGGAATGAGTAGGTCTCATGTTGGTGGTATAATCCTCTGGTACCATGGACTGCCCTATTGCTCTTTTCTGTGGAATCCCCAGACTTCTACCAAGGTGGGTTGTGTAACAGCGCACTCCCACGGTTGGACCGAAGCCTTCATTTGGGAGTGGGGTTCTCGGGCACATGCAATGCCAGATCATATATTTTGATTGCTCGTCTAAGCAATATCCACAATGGACCATTAGACTATCATTTACTGAGAAGTTGAGAATACCCATTCCTATGGACTACTCACACCAGTCTAAGGGTTTATGGGTAGATATCAAAACAGTCACTTTGGTGGGTTGCTTAATGTCCTATCCTACAAACGGTTACTCCGCCTTATTAGCTGTACTCCAGAGCATACAATAGAACGGATCTAACATACCTCCTCTCAGGGTTAGAACCCTTCACCTGTAGCAGTTTTGAAGGTTCTACTCTGTGTGGTTACCGTTTGGTACAGTTCTCAAAAGAGTAAGCTCCTGTATGCTTGACAGCGTTCATTATCACCCAATGTAAATATACAATTACAGGCATTTAGGCATGGTCATGGGTCTTTAAAAGTTTAGGATAAAAGTTGGTGCTACTTGAATGATGAAGAAAGTAAATATTTGTTCAGTCATCTAGGAGAGAGGTGTTAAAATGTATAAATGTGACCGCCACTTAATAACCAAGTCAAAACGCAAAACTCACAAATGCAGCTGGTCACAGGCAATTGCACGAAATTAAGAAATTCATCTGCAGAGGCTAGATGGGTTTAATAATGAAATATGCATCTTTGTTTACAGCAAACGTCTCCATGTCCCTGCCTGAAATATGTATGGTGGAAAAATGTCAAATGGGATTATTGGCATATGGATAACGGCTACCCTACCCACCTTAATGGCAAAATTAATTTCAAACAGTAGTATTGTACTGCAATTGCATTTATACACCGCTTCATACCCCCCAGACTAGGTGTTGAAGTACAATAGTTGACTGGAAGCATGCTACATACACCACAGGATGTGCTTGGTCGGAAAAATGATGATACAGTATGGACAACTGCAGTGTGGGATGTATGCCATCATGTGAATAACCAAAGCATCACTCTTACCTCATCAGGGGTCCCGGTATGTAGGCACGTAATGCCATGAAATGGAATGAGAATGCACCAGAGTAATAAAGGATTAGCCCATGACTTGTTCTAGAGACAGGCAGTCGTTGCTCATACCCTTTACAATTCCATTGGAGCAACAGGGGAGCAGACTTTAGGCATGTACTGTGTGTAGACAGCAATGGTAGGCATTCCGTGCTCAATTTGAGCCGGTGTGTGTCAGTGGGGTCCACCGACACTACATTTATGGACTGGCACATTTTTTCACATTAGACACCGACAGCAGGAGAAGGAAAAACAAAGCGGAAAGAGTGTAAGAGATAATTGAAAAACCGTCCAAGGGAGAAAGCAGGAACCTGCAAGAGTGAGTTAAAGGGCGACTGAGGGTCTGGTAGTGGATTAAGGAGGCCTGAGGTGAACTGAAGACTACACAGCTTTGGCATTTTGTGCACTGACTTAATTGCACCAGCCGCGGGCTTCTGCCAAGAGCTTTGGGCACTCATTTGTTTACAAATTAAGCACTGTTAACATTCTATATTAGACAGCTAATTTCACGGTTTGCCTAGGCATGCAATCTAGACACGTGACTGTTTATGTTCTAGATGTATCCCAGTTGGACATGAGTAGGCTATAGTCAGATTTAGTTGGAAGGGGTGGGGGTGAAAGATAGATGTTGGCCATGACAGAACACACTACAGACTGACAAAGCACTGGTATGCAGCTAGTTTCATTGATTCGGCTCACTCCGCAGTGATGTGACAGACTGGGGGCAATTTCCAAACTGCTCCAATTTCCATCCAAATCACCAAACCAGTAGGAAAATGGGAAGAAAAAATAAATAAATAACTAAAGGTGCAGGTTCGAAATCAGGTTTGCACATAAAGATCTTGTGCCCTGTAGGAAGTTTGTCTAAGGTGCAGAAAATAGAACTAAGGTGTTCTGTAACTGACTTATCAATGCAAGATTTCCGTAGTACCAGCTGCCCCACCTTAATATATTAAGTGATTTTTTTGGTCGAGCCTGGGCAGCGCATGTGCTGCTCTGCGAGGCATGCTGTATTAGTATGGACTTGAAGCTCTGCCCACATTTTATTGGCTTGTCATTGTCCTTTGTAAAGTCTGACTTCTGATTCGTTAATAGGCTTGTTAATCCCCCCTTAGTACCGCCTTGCAAATGCGAGACCTATTGCATTGCAAATGCTTGTTTCAGCTGGTAGCCACTGCAGGACCTGCAGTGTTGGATGCAATCTTGTGGTTTTAAATGCAGGAGTAGTCATCCAGCTGTGTTTTTTTATTCTTTGTAGTATGTGAAGCAGGTACTCATGTACATCAAGGTTGAACGAGTTGACGTACTACAAATGTGACCACGCAAGGGTAAATACAGCCTGGGTACTTTGAAAGAAGTGCCGGATTGGACAAGCACTTAAAGTGCAATAAATCTCGCAATACTAAAAGTTTGAGCTATTGGTGTTGCAAATAGTAATGCAACATCAATAACTCAAACATTCAGTAATGCAAGACCTATTGCATTGCAAAAGCTTGTCTTTGTTAGTTATTGATCGAGTTGGATCTGTAAGTGGGCAAAAAATAGAATGCACAAAAAAACATTTAGTTTTTTAAAAAAGCGGGTGGCAGGGGAGCGCAAGCAGCATTGGGGAGGGTGGGGCGAATGGCGAAGCAACCTGGGGAATGATGGGGGCGAATGATGAAGCAACACGGGAAGGTGGCGGAGAACATGAAGTAGCATAGGAGGGGATGCAAAAGCAACAGGAAGGAGGGCTGGAGGGGACGCAAAAGCAACACTGAGGTTAAGGTAAGCAACAAGGGCACGGTTGGGGGAAGTAATGGGGAGACACACACAGGAAAGTGCATGTGTGAGGAGGGCAGGGAGAAGCAGTTGGGCAACAGAGTGAAACATGCAGTGCTGGGGAGTGACTTAAACGAGGGAGGTGGCTTGAAAATACGCATTCCTATGAGTGCTTCACAAAAAAGAAAAAAGTAGTGTTTAAAAAACAAGCAGTGGAAGCAGCGTTGGCAGATAATCAAAAAGGCTGTATAGAGGCACTGCTCCATGGGAGGGCAAACACAAGATTGACAAGCTGGGACACGAATAAGAAGTAGGCAAATGAAAGTGCCTGGGAAAGCCAACCAATGATAAGCAATGGGAGGACTCCAAGCCCCTGTATCTTCTTGGTAAGTCACAATATGCCTCGCAACAAACAGCACATGTGCTATTTAGTAGACCTGACCTAAAAGAGATATCCTGTGCAGCTAAAAACACAGCTCCTCAGGGTGACAGTGCATTGTGGCAAGGGGGCCCCGCATATCACCGGAAGGTATATGTTTCTTCAGCTAAGTCTTGCCAAACAAGACACCCGCAGCAGTGCCTTTTTCATGAAAACGTGTAAATCCATTGTTTGTACTGAGCTTTCACCTTTCCAATCCAATGCATTGTAGTATAAATACAGCCCAGGCAGATCCGACCCAGTTTAATGTGAAACGTCTGGTTTTGGGTATTCCCACCCCCTTAGCACAGCTACCTTTGAACATCTCATGAAGAGAGGTTTACTCCTGTTTGGTAGCGAGGGAATCTATTATTGCAGTATCTTGATATGTTCAAACCATAAACACATTAAAATTACCATATTGTGTGCTCTATACTGAAATGCGCACACTAGGTTTGAGTCAAGGCATCCTCTATGTATTATTACAGCATCATAGTGGTGGAATGAAACTTCACAGATTTTAAGGGGTACGTTCCAATGTGAAGAAAATACTGACATCAGTGACACCCCAGCTGTTCCTTTTAATACTCCCGTGGAATCGGAGAAAACCTTTTTTAAAACTGTACACCTCATTAGGAATTCCCCATTGTTGGACCTGTGTTATTTTTTTGTCTGAGATGTTTCTGCACCCCTAGATAAGCTCATCCACAGCATCTAAGATCTCAGAAGGTGGTTGACATGCTATGGTTTGGAACCGCAGCCACAGTTTTATGTTGTAGAGTGTTATAGGCTGCTGACTAGTGGCTTAAGGGAGTTTACAGAGGTCCAGTAAAAGCACCCCCCCCTGGTCATTTTGTTCTGGATATGCTTTTTGGAATAAGCAATTTGACATTTACGTTTAGAACTACTGACAAGGCTTTCCAATAACTGTGGCAGCCCACCGTCCAGTCCTATTGCTTGTAGACTTTATGATTGCCTTTGACCATGTGCAGCTGTCCACTGCTTTTTGCTAGGCTTACCCTATAGAAATAGCACATATATACATACAATCAAGACATAATTATGATCAGTGATCATTCAAAGTTGCATTCCTTGCAGCCCCACTCACCTTCCACCACATTTTATTAGATTGCGTTTTCTGATGATGATGAACCCACAAACCATGGATCACAGGGCTTAAGAAGACTGATGGTATGGCATTAGGAGTTTTGATGTTGACTGGTATACCATACAGGATGCTCTCTGCATATGAAATAGTGTTTGAAATTGGATGGAGGATAGGTACTGGGGTGATGAGGTCTCTTCATTTAAAGCAACAGAGATTTTCAACTAAAGTGGTTCCCAAACTTTTTTGACCCGCTGCACCCTCGACCTATTGGCCGTAGGCCACGGCTCCCCATTATTTTACTATTGTTTTGGCGGGCGGGGGGATGTACGCCTGTCCTTGGGAGTACTTTCATTTTTCTCCCTGAAAATGATTGGGATGAAGCCGACGAAGATATCATAATCATAGATGTAACAAAATAAAAATGTAACAATTGTTTAATAAAAAAGCTTTAATTGGTAAAGTCAGAACCAATACTCTTCAGCACTTGGGTGTACATATTTAATACGGAGTGAAGTGAGATTACATTTGTGTAGTAAACCCTATGCACACCAATAGTGAAGCAATCACTCTAGGCAAGCCAGGATGTTCCAGAAAGTCTCACACTGTTGGTGGTGCACAGAAGGCAGATGTGCACAGGATGTGTACTCTCTGAATACAACTATCCGGGATTATAACAGTAAGCACCTGTAAACAGGCGGTATCATTACATGCACCGCTTGGAGCCAGAGTTCGGTGGCATAAATTGGACAATCTGAAGGAAAAATAGAGGGGTAAATCAGCAAAACAATAGACCCCAGCATGGCCTAAGAATAGTGGCTAAACTATGACAGATGAATTTTCTGAGGTGAGAAAAGCCGATCCACACTGATGAGCAGACAAAAGGCAACCAGCAACGTGCACGCATTAATTGGCTTACGCAATGAAAAACATAAACATGATAACACAGTGCCAGTGGACAACACTCAGGGCCATATTATCAAGAACCGCGATAACATTATCGCCGCTTTAGCGGCAGGAAACTGCCGCTAAAGCGGCGATAAGGGGCTTGATAATATGCCCTATAGAATTCCAATAGAAGCCCAGGTTTGATGTCCTTCACACCAGAACCTGGGCTTCTATTGGAATTCTATAGGGCATATTATCAAGCCCCTTATCGCCTAAAGCGGCGATAATGTTATCGCCGTTCTTGATAATATGGCCCTCTCTTTTTAATCTATGTAAGCAGTTTCCCTTCCAACCAGCAGGTAGCCCACACGCTGAGCATAGGAAAAACCGAGGACATTGGGTAATAAATACCCATGTAATGTATATCATACAGAAATAAATGAAGTGGTTTTACTTGAAAATTATTCAATCCCTTTCCAGTAGGTTGCGTTAGAGCCTGTGAAATACGGTCTGTGACTAGTGTAGTCCTCGATGAAAATCCCAAATTAGGGTTTTGGTATCTGTTTTGTGTGTTTTCATTATGTGACAGTTGTGCAATTTAACAAGATCCAGTAGCAGAGGAATGAACAAAAAGACCAATTACCATATCAATTTACAGTTTTAAAACTTGATTTCTTATTGGGTCATAAGATTAATTGACCTAAAGTATCGAAGGAAGTAAGAAACCTTGGAATGACCATGGACTCCAAGCTATCGATGAATGCCCAAGTGGACAAACCAGCAAGATCAAGCTTTGTTACTATAAAAACTCTGCGACAAATCTTCCCCCATTTGGGATTTTCCCACAAGGTCCAAGCTACCATCTCCCGTGTTCTGTCCAAACTTGATTACGCCAATAGCCTCTCCCATGGATCACCTTTAACGACTATGAAAAGACTACAACTGATTCACATCTCGGCTGCCAGACTACTCTTGCATATCAAACCGCGAGACCATATCTCCCCTGCCTTGAAAGCCATGCATTGGTTACCGGTTGCCAGAAGATCCACGTTCAAGCTGCTTTGTATCACCCACAAAGCGTTACATGGAATGGGACCGCTCTTCATCAGGAATAAAATCACCAAACACATTCATCATAGGTACCTCCGCTCTAGAGTGGTACCTCGCCTCAAAATACCAAGATACAAGAAAAAAAACATGGGTGGCACATCCTTCTCTGTTCAAGCAGCCAAAATATGGAACTCTTTACCCCCCAACATAAGATCCACAGACAACCTTATCTTCAGAAAACTACTCAAGAATTGGCTCTTCCCCCACATAAGCACCATACGCAAACAGAAATATACAGCATATCCCTCTGTATATAAGCATTTATTTGTACTATAGATATGTACCTATATATGTGTATTGCTTTGTATAAACATGTTGAATAATTCTGTTTAAAAAAAATAAAATACATAAATACATTTTTAAGTACAACACCTGAAAACCAGAGTTTATCGAATGCATCTTTAATCTACTTATACTTACTTCTTTTGTGCATCTATATACCTCCCATGTACTTGGATCTATATATTTATTACTTTCTTCCAAAAATAAAAAAGCATATTCAATGCACTACCCTATACCTCTATCAATATCTTTAATCTACATATACTTACTTCCTTTATGCATCTATAAACTTTCCATGTAGTTATGGATCTATATATTTATTATTCTTCTAATTCAGCATATCCAATGCACTACCCTATTTCCCACCCTATGCCTCTCTCAATATATCTTCTACCTCAACTCTATGACTCATCTCAAACCTCTTTCTACTACTCTGTCCAATGCACTACCCTATTTCTCATCCTATACCTCAATCAATATATCCTCTACATCTACTCTCTCATTCATCTCAAACCCCATACCACTATGAGCCCCAAAATAGCCCTTTCTAGACTCTCTCTTACTCTACCCCTCCTTGCACCATCTGACACCTCTTTCACTATACTGATCCCCCAAAACAAGCCTTCCTAAATTCTTCCCCTCCACATCCCTTTTTACTCATCCCAAGCCTCCCACTACTGCTATGGCCTCCAAAAAAGAAAAAAAAGAGTCTAAATCCTTTATTCTTCTATCCCTCCACTATCCTTTTCAATTAAAATAACAGACTAACATGTCCACTTCTCATTTTTCATATTTCACTATACTAATTCACCACTAATCCTTTATGGGTTCAAGAGTAGCGTGCTACTCGTCGAAAAAAGCGCTTCAACACCTCATTAGGAGTAGCAAGCACTATATAAATGCAAACCTTTTCCCTCTTCTATCCCTCCACTATCCTTCTCAATCCAAATAACTGACTAATATCTGTTGCGGTCCGATAGCCGTATCTCATACCTTGTGGTTGTATGTGGTTTCCCTTTCCGTGCTGTGATCATGTGCCTTTTCCTTCTTTTTGTTTGTCTGGTGGGAGCGAGCGGGTGTTTCTTTTCACTTATTTCTTCCTTGTGGGAGGCACTGGCATTTTGTTTTTTGCGGCGCAGCCGTGTTGAGTAGAGGAGGCGGGTAGGGCGTATTTAGAGCCACCTTTCCGGTTCCTCCTCGCTTGGGTTCATTTCCGGTTCCTGGCCCCGGAAGGATTCTGGCCGTAGGCGTCTCGGCGCGCGGCTGTAGATTGGAACACTCGCTACCTGGAACGTTTCTTTATTGTTCTTTGTTCTAAGGAGGAATTGTGTGTTCCGGCTGGAGCAAACGCACAGCACACTTCGTTTCTTGGACCTTGAGGACTTCTTGTCGAACAAATTGCTATAGGGGGTGGTGTTGGACTGGTGTTGGATTTTAAGTTCAACACCTTCCCTACTGATACACCAACTGGAGTTGGAATAGTAGTTTATTCTATTCCAAAGTCTAGTGCTTCCCCATAGCAAGGCGTTGTAATGACTTGCATGCTAGAGGAACTACTGGCTGCTTTGTTAATCCAAGCGTGGTTTAGGCATGCATGGTTCTATCATACAATCCTACGTAAGGTTAGCGAGGACTTCACCCTCGTTACTTTTGGATTTTGTTTTTCTTCCCCCCCCCCCTCCTTTCCAGTGCACTGGTTATCCTTAATTTTGTACATTAACTACCCACCCTTTTTGTATTTAAAAGAGGTAGAGGATTAAGAGCGTTTTGTTTTTACGCCATTGCGTTTTTTCCCGCTGCTTGAGGAGTTTAGTATCCTCTCATGTTGGAATTTTCTTGGATGTTTGGGACCTTGTTATATTTCTGCCTTCCGTTTTTGTGTTATGGAATTAACTGAATTCAATTACCCACGGAGGCATCTCGCAGCATCAAGGGGTGAGCAAGGGATTTTTTGTTGTTTAACTAGTTTATGTTTCTACGTTTTCTTATGTTTTCAATATGGTTCTCATTGACTAAATGTCTGTCCTTTTCCTACAGTATGTCCCTGTGGATATTTGATGGTGTGCCAGCAGACCTAATGAGAACCTGAGAGAAGCAAACAGTCATCCACCTCCTTCCCTGATTTTTATACCTTCCTTCCTTCCCCCGGTGCGTTAACTGCTCGTGTTGTGTTTATTTGGCACGGAGGGTTGAGGCACTGGGTAGGGGTGAATGGGACTATCTTTGTTCCCGCAGTACCTGTGATGCAGGTGAGTGGGGCTGGAACAGAAACCCAAGCCCACGATATTTAATACTGCCCGAGCGAAGATGGACCAGGGTGATGCCGCTCCCTTAACGGGTGGTCTGGGGGTGGGTCCTTCGTTGCAGGACCTGGCATTGGCCCTCTCCTCTGTTCAAAATGAAGTGAGGGATCTGCTGCAGAAAAATCTGGCCTTGCATGCAGAACTGAATGTTTATAAGGCAAGGGAGATGGGGGGGGGACATCCAAGGCACATACACCTTTGGGACAGCCAGCCACCTTTCATTTCGATCGGACATCTAGCATATCAGGGAGTACCCCTGTTTCCTTTACTGTGAACACACCAGTACCAGTGCCTTTGGCGGTTCCTTAAAGATTTTCAGGGGATAGTGACAAATATGGTATATTCATGAACCAGTGTCACCTACACTTTATGTGTAGGCCAGCAGCATTTCCAGATGATGCCGCTAAGGTGGCTTTTGTGGTGTCATATCTAGCTGGAACAGCAGCTATGTGGTCAGTTCCTTTAGTGGACAATGACGACCCTATTTTGTATAACTTCCCGGCTTTTAAAGAGCAGGTGCGGAGTTTGTTCGCTAAACACACCTTCATGCAGGTAAGCGATGCAGAGCTGCTGAAATTAAGGCAGGGGAAGCAGGAGTTATTGGTGTATATCAGTACTTTCAACCGTTTGGTACCTGAGACTCATTGGCCTGTTGAAAAAAGGACATCTCTTTTTTTATCAAGGTCTCTGTGATGAGCTAAACGATGTTTTATCACAGGTTGTGAATCCCCCAGAGAATTGTACGGAGTTCATTGATCTAGTGGTCAAATTGGATCACAGATAGCTGAAAGAAGGGGTGAGAGGAATCGGTTGCCGGTACCCCGGTTATATGTTGGCCGAAGTGATTATAAGGGAGATGCAGGGGAAAAAAGTTTACCCGAGCCCATGCAGATCGGAAGTGTGCGTGGTCCCCTTTCTAAGGAGGAAAAAGAAAGGCGTCGTAGGCTTAATCTCTGCCTTTACTGTGGTAAGAGTGGGCATTTCGCACGTGAGTGTCCTGTTAAGCCTTCCACAGTGCCTCCTAGGAAATTTGTGGCTTGTGTAGGGCCGGGGGAGGTAGTGGTGGATCAGGATGACATATGTGATATCAGTCCCTATGATGTAGCTGGGTCAGTCTCCCGTGTACCACGCCATTTTACCATCTCAGTTACTTTGGTGATATCCAATAATAGGAGGACTACCTTTCCGGTTTTGCTGGATTCCGGTGCAACCGGCAATTTTATGGATATCCAACTGGCAAAGAGATATAACATTCCATGTGTATCAAAGGCACATCCTGAACCAGTGAGGGCAATTGACGGCACCGAACTGTCATCAGGGCTGATTAAGAAACAGACAGAGCCCCTAGTTATGATTTGTGACAATGGCCATTCGGAGTCTGTGTGTTTTGATCTCATTGATGCCCCGACTTTTGGCATTATCTTAGGGGTGCCTTGGTTGCAGACACACAATCCTAGGATTGATTGGGCTAGACGTACCGTGGCTATGAAAGAAAGAAACAAAACTTTATTGCATGATTTGTTAAAACCCTTGCAAACCACTACAAATAAAAATTGTTGCAATATGTAAAATTTATAATAAGTCCCAGGTTCCTGTGGATAAAAGCACCCGACATCGTAACATATAAAACTCTATTGTATGTGCACTATCCATAACTCCTATAGTAGTGTTCCCATGAGGAGACGGCAGTCCTAGTTTAAAATAACATTTGAGACCCGCGTCAGCTAGCCTGTGCGCTACTCCCCTTCTGATGACAATTTTGTTTTATTTTTTTACCAAAACTGTCTGTGTGCCAGTCCGCTCCCCAAATGGAGTTAGTTCAGCAACTGATACAGGTAAGCAAGGGGTCTAGGTCAGGTCTCACCTCCGCATGTTTTTTTGCAAAGCGATCCATGAACCTAACCAAGGCGCAGTTTAAGATGGTATTCCGGGGATCAAAGCAGGCCAACACTGCGCCTCTACATGATCTGGCCTCCTTGTCGATCCAACCCCTTCGTAGTAGAGCCCTTCTTTCCTTCAAGAGGTTAGGGCACAAACACAGTACATGCAAAAGATCTTCCCTGTGTTGGCCGCAAAGCCGGCATGTTTCCAGGGCACAGTCTCTTTTCCATTTGGGAAGATGGCAAATCGTTGGAATCACCCCCATTCTCAGTTTTAAGAAGCGGAGCTTAGTGCGTGCACTGAGGGTGAGAGTTAGATAACTCTGAGGTTTCAGCTGTGCATAAGTGCTGAGAGTCATCCAGCCGTGACTTCTAGCAGAGAGGCTAGCCCTGTCTTCTACCGAGGAAAGTCTTTTCGCGCTGAGTTTTGCTAGCCTCTTGAATTCGTTTTGGCCTGCATGTAAGTCCCAGAGCTCGCTTAGGCCGAGAGTGCTAAGTCCACAGGACAAGTAGCGGTGCCCCGCTGGCCATCGTCTTGCGTACAGCTGGGCCCATAAGTGGTGAGCCAGACTACCCTCCTTTGACGCCCTCAGCTTGTGACAGCTCGTTAAAAATGTCGCCATTTGGCCCATTGACTGTCTACAGATGCCGAATTCCAGCCTAATTTGTGCCGGTGAAGTGTAGGAAGGTAGCTGGAAAGTCATTGTAAAATTTTTTGCGACTAATTTGTCTAGTTGGCCACTGTCTAGCCCTTTTAGCACCTCACTTCCGTAGGTTAGTGTTGGAATAACCTTTGCCTGAGCCGCCTGAAGGGTTGGAGCGAAAGTTGGGCCAAATAATTTCTTGTGAATGGAGGTGAGTGCAAATGCTAATGCAGTTCCTTTCTTTTTTTGTTCACACAATTGGCTCTTGTACCTGCCATTGTTATTAAAAAGACTCCTAAATACTTGTGGCTACTGGTTTCTTCTATTCTTTCCAAGTTTAAAACCCATGCCAGCTTCTTGGGCCTTCCTGCGCGAACCGCCAGGATTTTAGTTTTCTTGTTGTTGATCTGAAGCCCATTCCTGTTTGAATATGCGGCGGTTGCATCCAGGAGCCGTTGTAGTCCTATCTTTGTGTGGCTTAAAAGAACCACATCGTCGGCATACAATAGGTTTGACAGGTGGAGGCTACCTATTTTGGGTGGGTGACGCTCCACTTACCGGCACCACCGGCAACAGGAAATCGGGGGAGACTACAGCTCCCAGACTGCTCCTGAGGGCAGACACAGCTGCCTTGCATCGCGCGCCAGGAGGCGCATAAAGGGCCACGCGGATCCCGCTTCGCGGGACGCTCCACTTACCGGCACCACCGGCAACAGGAAATCGGGGGAGACTACAGCTCCCAGACTGCTCCTGAGGGCAGACACAGCTGCCTTGCATCGCGCGCCAGGAGGCGCATAAAGGGCCACGCGGATCCCGCTTCGCGGGACGCTCCACTTACCGGCACCACCGGCAACAGGAAATCGGGGGAGACTACAGCTCCCAGACTGCTCCTGAGGGCAGACACAGCTGCCTTGCATCGCGCGCCAGGAGGCGCATAAAGGGCCACGCGGATCCCGCGCGCGGGCTCGCCCGGGCAAAGCCCGGGCCAAGGGCGGGCCCGTCCTTGCCCGTCAGTGTCCGGAAGAGGCTGGGCTGGGCTACCCCTCGAACGTCCAATATGGGTAAGCGTAAGCAACTGTGTGGTCAGGACCAGGGAGGGGTAAAAGCTAAAAGCTAAAATACCAAGGAAATCGGAATCTATTATTTCCTATTTAACTTCGGCGGTGGGAGCCCTTAATAAGGAGATCGCCAATGCAGAAAAAGAACTGGGTATGGGTACGAGTCAAGAGCCAGAGGAGGGGAATGTTACATCTGATTCCGTAACTATAATACCTGTTCCCCTGGAACCCACGGTACTGATTTCAACACCGTTAGTTGCACAGGGCACTCTAACGTGTAATGCTGTTCAGCCTGGGGATATGGCTGACGTTACTAAGGCCCCTTTGCCCAAGTTAGAAAAGGCACCAAAAAGGCTGTCTCTGGGACTTGCTGGGAAAAAGAGACCTACTAGTAAATCCTGTAAACGGGATAGAGGCGCAAAAAGAAGTACGTTTATTCAAGGGAATGACATGATTGAAAATATTGACCTGACAGTTCGGAACTTGGTGGAAGAGATTTTTACCTCAAGGTTGGAATCTGCTCCCACTGTTATAGCAAAAGACATTATTGACACTTTGCAAACTTGTGTTGCTGGGATTTTGGAAAAATGTGAGCGTATTGACACTTTTTTAATGACCTCAAAACCCTTGTTTGTTCCTCCTAGTTCATTTACGCCTCCTAATGTCCAAGTAGAGACTAGGCCAAGCTCTGGATTAGTCAATTTGGGCGCTCATCCAGTTTCCCCGTTACGGGTAAGGTCAGAATTTGGAGAGAAGGAGAGTGCTGGGGCATACCAGGTCCGCCCGGTAAGGGGGGGGGATCGTAGCCATAGAGATAGGAACTTTGAGGGACTGACAGACAATGCCCAGACCCTGGTTACTAGGGAGCCTCTACTATCCCACGAGAGGCCAGTAAATCTTAATTGTGGTAGTATTAATCTCCCCCCAGAAGCGACTCCTTTGGCCGCGGTTCTTGTGAGGGTCCCACCACTTAATCCTGATGAGAATGAACCCACCTCGACCCTTCTGCTAAAAGTAAAAAAATGGTGTGATCAATATTGTACAGGAAGTACTGAAATTTCCTCTGCCATTATAATGGCTAGACGAGTGGGGTGGGTGGGTAACCGCCCGAAAAAATTGGATGGCGATTGTATTATTGTTAATTTTAATACATGGAACGTAGCAGATAGATTGTTCTGGGATGCCTCGGACATTAATCGGGATCAGGGGAAGGGGGGTATCAGAGCCTTGCCATTGGGTTATTTTTATCCTCCAGTTATACGATTGAATGCACTTGCCAAATCTCATAGTGAGATATATTTGAGGAGGCCTTTTCAGCCTCTCAAACGCATTGATGAAACTAAAAATTTGGAGATCTGTCCAGAAAGTTTTAATATTAGAGACACAATAGACTCGCAAATTCTTCCTGGGAAATTAAGCGGTGAAGGGCAGGGCATAGCCCTTTTAAATAGATTTTCTCCACTGTCCCAGTTAGATGAGAATGACTGACTAGAGTCATCTCATGATTGTCTATCTGATTTCGGCCAGAATCACCAGTCTATGGACCTACAAACTGTTTCCAATTGTAAGATCATTAGCTGGAACATTGCGGGGCTTAGATCTAAAAGGGATGATCCTAGCTGGCTTGAGTTTATAAAAAAATATGATATTATTGCTCTCCAGGAAACATGGGACAGGGAGAGCAATTTTTGGCTGGACGGGTTTAAATCTTTTTCTCACCTGCACGTCCTACCCTGGCAGGTAGAGCCAAGGGGGCTTAGTACTCCTTCTTTCTTTAAATTTGAAAGGGTCTGTAAAAATGTTGGAGGTAAGCTCCCATAATTGTATGATACTAGAACTGTGTATTCCAACTGGTCCCAAAATATTATTAATTAATTTTTATAATTCTGGCGAATGCGACACTTTGAATGAACATCTTTCTTATTTGAAATGTTTTTTAGAAGTTTATAGATCGAAGCAATTCACTTTTTATTATATCATTCTTATGGGCGATTTTAATATTCATTTGTGTAATTTGAATTGTTATGGTGATGATTTTTGGGTCCTCAATATTCGGTGTCACCCCATTTTGAGCATACGCAAAAGGGGAGGCCCTGGAGGACCTCCTGGCAGGAGTTGATCTCTTTGAACCTGGTTTCTATGATTTATCTGAGAGGGTTCCGACATTTAAAGCTAAGGGAAGGGATACTATCATTGACTATATATTTTTGTCCCCCTTATTGTTAGCTAATGTAGTATCCTATAATGCTAAGTTGTCCCCCTTAGTGATCACAACCCAGTAATTCTTGAATTACATAAAGACTTGGGCCTTTTATGTTCATTGGGTGGGAACATAGGAGTTAATCACATGACTACAAGTGATCAGGGGAGGAGGCTCAAATGGGCTAAAGTAATCCCTGAATCTTTTCTTGTTAATTTATGCATGAAGGCTAAAGATGATATTGCAAAGTGTGTTGATCATTCCACCCCAAAGGATGAGGTGATTAGATGTTTTGAAGGTATCTGTCATCAGGTAGCAATTGACCTGACTGTTAAATCCAAACCTAGACCTAAACCAGTGGAAAGGTGGTTTGACACAAACTGCTCTAGGGCCCATCGCATCTTAGCACAAGCCCTGAAAAAGAGACCAAGAGATAGGAGCAGATAGCTAGCCTTAGGAGGTCTTATAAGCTAGCGATACATACCCGTAAAAGTGAGATTAAATCGGAGGCCTGGAATGCTCTAATGTCTGTTGAAGTTTTAAAGGATAGCTCAAAATTTTGGGCTATTGTTAATACACCTTTCTTTTCAGGCATAGAGAATGACATCATGGAAACTAACATATCAGAAGACCAGTGGTTGGCACATTTTAAGACAATCTATAGTTCAAGTGAGGTGCAGGTTCCCTCTTCAGGATTGGATATTTATGGTGATTTTTCTCTGCTGGTTTTTAATGAGGTGGATATTGAAAAGGCAATAGTTGAGACCTCCAGTAATAAGGCCCCTGGCCCTGATTGTGTCCCTGCAGATCTGTATAAGAGTGAACCTACATTTTGGGCCAAGATCCTGGCCAATGTGTTTAATGCTTCTGTTGGGCAGGGGTTCCCTGCGTCTTGGTCCCTGTCTACAATTATACCAGTTTTTAAAAAAGGTCAAAGAGGTGACCCTCGGTGTTATAGACCTATATCACTGATTGATTCTGCCGTCAAAATCCTAAGTAAAGTAATTTTGGCTAAAGTCACTGATTGGGTAAATGATAACGGGGTTTTATCCAATCTTCAGTATGGTTTTAGACAGGGCAGAAGTACCATGGATCAGTGTCTTAACTTATATTTATTAATAGGCAAATACACCGTAGCCAAAAAAGGTCCCCTACAAATGGCTTTTATGGATCTTACCTCTGCCTTCGATCTGGTTAACAGATCGAAGCTTTGGTCCATTTTACTTGGTATGGGTATTGATCCTTGTTTGGTTTATTTTTTAGCAGACTTACATCGGGATCTTTTAGCAGTAGTTGGGGTCACTCGGGAAGGTAAATGCACTAGTCACTTTAAATCAGGTAGAGGTGTCCGTCAGGGTTGTATATTGGCGCCATTACTTTTTACTCTTTATATTAATGCTTTAGATAAAATCTTGGAACAGGCGAGCTTGGATATTCCGCGTGTAGGAACTAGGACTATTCCGGTCCTACTATACGCGGATGACGCCGTCTTATTATCCCGAACCGCTATTGGCCTCCAGAGACTGTTGGATGCATTCGGGGATTTTATGAAATCCCTGGATTTGGTTGTGAATATGTCAAAGTCACACGTTATGATAATGGGTCAAAGTAAAAGAAAAGGAAAAATCTTCTCATGCAATGGAGCGGAGGTGTCTAGAGTGACCTCCTTTACATACCTAGGGGTCTTATTTGATGATAGATGCTCCTGGGTCCCCCAATCTAGAGCAAAAAAACGCAGTAGTAAGATCAACATCAGCTTTATTAGGGTTTACACACCGACTGGGAGCAAAGCCTTTTGAAGCTATTCTTTCCATCTATAGATCTAAATGTTTGGCCATTGCTACATATGGCTCTGCTATTTGGGGCTATAAACAGCAGATGGGGATGCAGATGGCTGAAAATAAATTTTTACGAACCCTTCTGTCTGTGCCCCAATCAACCCCAACATTTGCTATTCATCAGGAATTGGGGTTGGGTTATGTAACTGACTCACTGAGACTGGCCCCTTGGTCTGCTGGCTTAAAACCTGGCTTAACCCTGAGATAACCCTGAACCATCAAATTTTACGGGATGTTGTTGCCCTGGAGAAAGCTAACAGCATCCCGTGGCTGTCTTATGTTAGGTCTATGGTTTTTAAACTAGGGCGACCTGATATTTATAATGCCCCAGAAGGGATCAAAAAGATGATGTAATTTGGGTAAAAGCACAATTTTTAAATATACTGATGTTGGAACGAGAGGACCGGAGATTCAAAACCTTCGGTTAGGGCTCATTACTTAATTATTTCTTCCCCGTCAATTGAGCCTTACTTGAGAATTGTAACCAAGCCTTATCACCGTTGGCTACTGATAAGGTTCCGCTTCAACCTGATTCATTTCTCCCTGGGTAACCTTCTGGGATGGTGTAAGCCAGAGGATATAGGCCTGTGCCAGTGTGATAATTTTTCATTGCAGGATACATTGCATTTTATCATGTTTTGTGATTTTTATAATGAAATACGGAGGAGGTTTTTAGTCCCCTCTTGAGGGGAAAAGGTTTTATACAGGCAAGACCAGCTTTAATGTATCTTCAATTGTTAGATGATACCTGGAACATTTTTAATATTGCTAGTTTTCTTGTGGCTGCTGTTCGCCTTAGGAGAAGGAGATTTCTTATGATTAATGATGCATGAATTTTCAAAATCACCCTAATGTAATTATTTTAGTTGATAAATTTCAAGCTCTGATGAATTATAGATTTTTGTAGGAATTTTAATGTCTTTTTTATATCGCCCAACTGAATTGAATGATATTATTGTTGTTTTATGTTCTGTGTACTGTACTTTTATGATTTTAATTAATCGAATAAAGTGATTTGACTGACTGACTGACTGGGTGGGTGAGTTAGCTAGATTCAGGGCTTCCGGGAGATCAGATAAAAATAAATTAAAAAGTGTTGGGGCCAGAACGCACCCTTGCTTGAGGCCTTGCGTTGTCAAAATTGGTTGTGACAGTCTTGAGCCGTCTCCAATCTTGATCCTGACCCACGTGTCCTGATGCAAAAGCTGCACACCTCTCAATAAGCTGTTTGGAATGTTCAATAAGGAAAGCTTCTGCCACAGCTTTGACCTGTTGACCTTGTCAAAAGCAGATTTATAGTCAATAAACCCCATATAGATGGGGATAGTGCTGATCTCCGCCTGGTCGATTAAAAGGGAAAGTGCCATAAGATTGACCGTAGTGCCAGTATTGCTTGTGAATCCGGTTTGGTGGGATTATTGAGCATGCTTCGGCCCATGCCCGAAGGGAGTTTAGCAGTATCCCTGTGAAGTACTTCGCTTCATTATCAATTAAGGCGACCAACCGATAGTTGCCTGGGGATTTTTTATCTCCTCCTTTGAAGATTGGGACGAGGATCGGTCCTTGCCATGAGGGCGGAATGATGTTCTTTTCTAAGATGGTAGAGTAGAGCAGAGCTAGCTGAGTGGCCCAGAAAGCAGGGTCCTCCTTAAACAGGGCTGATGGAATGCCGCCTGGGCCTGGGGCCCCATCTTTTCGTCCCTTTTCAATCTGCTTTTGGATTATTGGCACTGTATGGGAGTGCTCAAGAGGTAAGTTGCCCTCAATCCAAGGTTGAACCTCCGGAGCTTTGCTGCCCTCTGTACCAGTAACCTGATTGTAATTATGTTCTTGTAGATCATTGAAATGACTATGCAGGAAGAGGTACCACTCAGATTCCAGTATGTTAGACGAGGCAACTTTGGGGACTCTGCCCCCTAAACTGTTTATAGTGCTCCAAAACCTTGCAGAGTTGTTGGACCTTACATCGTGGTATAGTCTGGCCCAGAAGGAATTCCAATAGGACCTTCGTTGTTCCCGTTTGGCAGCCTTCAAGCAGCTTCGGGCCTCTCTTAATTTGGTTATAGTTAGTGGGTCCATTGGCTTCCTTTTAAGTTCCCGCCATAGCCGATTCATGCTACGTTTGGCAGACCGTATCACAGGATCCAAGGGGGTCGGCTGTTTGGACCCAGTCGCTTGTGTGTACTTTGTCGGTTTTGCGTGCCTAGCTATCAAGTTTTCTGAGAATCTTGTCCAGTTTACAATAGGGTCCTCCATTGGCCTGAAGGTGTTCCCAATTATATGCTTTGCTTCTGTCGCCAGGAGCTGTACATTATTGACTGAGCACTTGATGCGTTTTAAGTTGATAGTGAAGCTTTCGAAGGCCTGGGCCGCCGCCTGATCATGTTGCATCAGCCTAATGCTGAGGGAAATTTCTTGAGGGCTGTGATCGCTGTCCAATCCAATCTATTGCCAAACCCAAAGCCAGAGACATGATTCAAGAGGGAAAGGCTGACAAAAGAGTAATCGATCAGAGACGCGCCGGTTTTAGATAGAAATGAGAGACCAGGCAGCTTATCAGGAAAAAAACGCCCGTTGAGGGCTCTAAGGCCGAGATGTTCCTAATTACCCTGGAGGGCTCGGCCCTTTGGGTCTTCCTTGCTCCACCCAGGACGCTCCTGCGGTGGTATGGCCCAATCGCCTTCCTGCAGCTTTGTTACCTTGTTCTTTTGTAGATCAGACATCAGCCACATATTGAAATCTCCAGATAGTACGATGTCTTGGTTCGGGAACCCAAATCTCATATTTAATACTGTTGCGGTCACCTCATCAGATAGAGATAGCCTAGACGCTGAGCGGGACGGATGTACACGTTCAATAAAATTACTGTCCTAAGCTGACCGTTAAAGGTTCTGAGTGAGATGCCCACTGGCTGGAGAGCCTGGGAGCTGCATGCTAGATCCCATGAAGTAATTGCGCTATTAGCTGATATATAAATAGCTAGGCCGCCGCTACATCGTCCGGGGGACTTCAATTTGGTTGCCGGAAAGTGATGGAGTTTGAACCCTTCTAGATGCTGCGGCTCCACGAGCCAAGTCTCTTGCAATAAAATAATCTCAAAAGACCGTAAGTAGGAGACCGTGGCCTCATCCCCCAGTTTGTTTGCTAGCCCATTTACGTTCCAAGAACATATCTTTAGAGGGCTACCTTCATGAGCCTTTTGGCCCTTGTTTTGTCATTGTAGCAGTCTGGTTGAATTTAGTGACCCCGCCAACCATGACCATGTGCTAGCCTGCTCCGATCCCATAGTTTGTATATACTGTCCATCGCTTGAGTTTTTTTAACTAGAGGTGGGGGTTTTGCCCTGGGCACTCCTCAGGACCGAATAGACCAGTTTTGGTCCTGCGCATGGACGCTCCTCAGCCAGGATGTTGTGAAGGACATGTGGGTAGCCTGGTTCCTTACCGGGGGTTATGGAAATACCCCACTGTTTGAAGATTTCCATATGCCTCGTGATCTTATTTGATGCCTCCGCGGAGCGCCAGGTGACCTTAGTGAGTTCGTTTGACTGTCCCTGGCCTGGTGCAATAAATTCTATAGAGATAATGTCCTGTGATGTGACTTCGTTTGACAGGCCTATGGCTTCTATCAGTTTCATAATATTCCCACGGTTTAAGATGTCAAAGCTGCCTTTGGACTTATACTCTGGATAGAATAGAGTACATGTTGGAATTACTTGAGCTGTCCTAGTGGTCTGATGGCCTTCAAATTTATTTGCAGAATAGATGTTCTCTGTGTCACAGCTGGTGTGGTTTCTGTGGGTAAGTTCCCTATAGAGAGATCCCTGCCCAGAGGCTGCCTCGGAATTCCCCGCCCGTAGCCCTGCCCCAAGCATGCAGCGCGTTGAAAAGTTTCCTGTGGAAATTTTGGGGGCTGCATCCTTAATTGCTGTTGGATCGGATGGAGGAACCGACCTACTAGGTTCTCCTGGGCTCTTTTGGGCTGCTCCAGGGCCGATTTGCGCCCCGCTAGCTTGAGCCTGATTAGGTGATTTGGTGCTGCCAAAATGTTCTATTTGCCAGGTGCGCTTTGAGCCCTCTGCCCAAGACAAGGATGTGGGGTCCGAGGGTTGCATTTGGATGTTATCAGACGGCCCTGTTGTTCCCCTTTTTCCCATAGGCTCAAGGTCTTCCCTGGCAACAGCCTTCACCTCTTTCAGCGGTAGAGAACCAGTCTGTTGCTTTTTGACGTTGCCAGGTAAAGTAATTTGTTTCTCTGCCTCCTTAGCTACCTCCTCTGTTCCGTTTGAATCCTTATGTCCGGTCGAGACCGCTCGTGTATGAGTGTTGAACAGTGGGTAAAGGCTCAAGTCATGTGTAATACAGCAGATCTTATTACGGCCCTTTCGCTTTTTTGGCCGTTTCCCCTTGCAATTGAAATTCTCAGTGTCCTGGTCTGATGGAAGTGGTTAATGTAGGCACTGCGTTATCAGCCACTGGGGACTCTTGTTGGTTATTCCTTTTGCCGCTTATGGCCGGTGTATCTGGGGGCATTGGCATAACCCTTGCCTCGTCCCCCCTAGCCCCTGGGTTTACCACCTCTTGAACGTTGTTTGCGGAGATTGTGGCACTGACTCCATTGCTTAAAGGAAAAGGCTTTGCATTGGTGAATTCTTTTAAGTCCGCCACAAGCTTTGCCATCACCTCCGGGAGCGTGCTTAATTTGCCTATTATTGGTGAGCAGTCACAGCCTTGTCGCGGATAGTCAGCATCCGCTTGAGCTCGTCTAATCAGATTATTTAGGTTTGTGATTTTATCATCTATGTTAGCGACGTACACCGCCAGTGTATTTAGTAGGCTGATTTGTATGTCCATTTTATTGGCTTGGTATGTCATGGCATCGGCTGACCTTTGTAGGATAACCAAAGCTGTGGCCCATGCCGATTCCTGTTTAAATTCCTCCTTCCCGCCCATTTGGGACCGGTGAGGGCGCAGGGTGGTTGGGGGCGTCTTCCCCGTATGATGAAAGCATATTTTCCAATTCTTTTGATTGAATATAGGAGAGATCTCTTTCCGGATCGCAAGCATCCTCAACGTAGGGGGTTGACAGACTCCGACCCTGCCCCTGCCCCTGAGGTGTGCGCGGGGCGGGCTCACTCGCACCATCCCCTTGTTGTGGTGGATGCGCTTTCAGTTCATGGGGTGTGTTGGCGGAAATTTCCACGCTTCCCTTTTTACACGGTGTCGGATGCTTCTTTCCCTCAGCCACCGCCCTTGTCTCCTTGTCCAGGCTAGAAGAGCCAAGGCGGACTTCGCCTCCTTCTGTCATTGCACAAAGTTGGCCCTGCTTGCCATTTTTTGTTGATGAATTAGTAAGCTCAGACAAACGGTCCGAGCTGACAGGAGGAATGACTGCGAGAGTGTTCATTGTCTGTGGGGGGGTTTAATGTGTTCCCAGTTTTTTTACGCCCTTCCCCAGCCGGGGCTGCTAATAGGTCCCCAAGACT
This sequence comes from Calotriton arnoldi, assembly GCA_963921515.1. Classification (NCBI taxonomy): domain Eukaryota; kingdom Metazoa; phylum Chordata; class Amphibia; order Caudata; family Salamandridae; genus Calotriton; species Calotriton arnoldi. The sequence continues at coordinate 78,302 of CAWUFW010021866.1, forward strand.
GCCCAGCGTGGTAGTAGAAAATCCCCCGTGGAGCGTATCAGGCTCCACAAGATTACTTGTGGCTGTGGCTGTCTGATTTGCCGAATTGTCAAGCTGAATGTTAGCGTCGGTGCTCCCTTTGCAGATGGTCACGATGGGGCTCAAAGGAACAGGTAGGCCCTTGATTCTCATATTACTAGAGAAAACAGCAGAGCCTGCGTCTTTTAGAAAGGCAAATTTGGACGTTATTTTTGGTTGCAGGCCAATTGGCTTATAGCCTGCAGGTCTAGCTTCCAGTGGAAGAAGGTGGAGAGTGTTGACTGTAGTGCTTGCTGATAAGTTTTGTGGCAGATCGAGTATCTGGTCGATATCTACAGTAGGTGTCCCGTGAGCCGTCCTCTGCTTCTTTTTCTTTAGTGGGGCCGCCAGGCGCCTCTGCTTCCCCGATCGCATGCTTCGCTGTATCCAGTTGAGTTACTGGAGGTCTAAGGCGCCTGCTTTGGCCTGTGAACTTGACAGACAAAGTAGGCGGCAAGAGCAGGCTGGGAGACAGGAGGAAGAGAGCAGGGCTCACTGATGAGCAGCAAGCCACACCCAGCCTAGCTGGGCCGCTTCCGCAGATTCACTGGGCACGCACTTTGCAGCCACCCCTAACGGTGACCACGCTCTCTTTCCATATCCCTGCTCCTGCCGCTGATAGCTGACAGCTGCTGAGTGCTTCTCCCCCTTGATTTCTTCGGTGTCTATTGCGACCAACTGCCCTCGTTGCCTGGGGGGTGAGCGGAGGGATGAGAGAAGCACGGTGAGCAGGGTCCGGGTCCGAGTCCCAGGGACTGGTGCTGTCATCCTACTGGATGCTCTTGAGGACTTACAAAAAGACAGGCTTCTCAGCGTGCATTGCACCACTCACCGCTTCCTCTGGGGTCGCGGGGCCGTAGCTAGTTGCCATCCTCACTCCGTATTTCCGCTGCCCCGCTTGCTCCGTCACGACCTATGACCCCGTTGCACTACTGCGCCACCGCTCTGCTCCGGCCGCAACTGCCGTGTCCCAGCACAGGGCAAGAAACCGACACTCTCTGTGGCTGTGGGGCTATTTTCAGTGCGCACCCCGTTGATTTTGCTCCGGACCGCACTGCTCTGCTCGCTCCTCCGGTCTTCGGACTTCGGACCTCGTGCACTCTCACGCTCCTCGTGCACGCTCACGTTCAGAAAAAACGAGCCGTGACTATGGATTCGGTGTATTGTTTACGACATTGTTATCAGGAGGCGACGGATTGGGTGTCTCCTTTGGTTTGTGCTGCGGATTGTTCTTTGGAGAATCCTGGTGTCCCGGTGCAGTATATGAGGTTTTCTGACGTGTTTGATGAGGTCAACTCGTGTGTTTTGCCACCACACCGCGACTTTGATTGTCGCATTGATCTGGTTCCTGGGGCGGTTTTGCCCTGTAGCCGGATCTATGCTTTGTCTGAGCCCGAAACACAGCATTTGCGGGCATATTAGGATGAGATATTGTCTGTGGGGTTCATCAGGCAGTCCTCTTCCCCTGTGTCATCTCCACTTTTTTTTGTGCCAAAGAAGGGGGGGGGGACCTGCGCGCATGTATCGATTATAGGGCATTGAATAAGGTGACGATTAAGAACAAATATCCTCTTCCCTTGATCTCTGTGCTATTGGATCAATTGCGACATGCTACTCTTTTTACCAAATTGGACCTACGGGGGGCTTACCACCTCATTCGTGTCCGTGAAGGGGACGAATGGAAGACCGCTTTTAGAACAAAGTTCGGTCTGTATGAATATTGCGTTATGCCCTTTGGGCTGTGTAATGCCCCCGCAGCGTTCCAATTTTTTATCAACAAGGTTTTAAGGGACCTTTTGGATGTTTGCGTCATCGTGTATATCGATGATATACTGGTGTTTTCCAGGAATGATGTGGAACATGACGTACATGTGACCCAGGTCTTGCAGAGATTGCTTGATAACCATCTGTTTGTAAAATTGGATAAATGCACCTTTCAGGCACCTCGAGTGGAATTTTTTGTTTTTATTATTGCCGCTGATGGCATACAAATGGATCCCAAAAAGACCGAGGCTATTACCACCTGGCCTAGTCCAACTAGTGTTAGAGATGTTCAGGTAGTGTTGGGGTTTGCCAATTTTTATCGGCGTTTCATCTCCCATTTTTCAGATGTAGTGACGCCTATTACCTCTTTGCTGCGGAAGGGGGTAGTATTCCAATGGATTCCAGCTGCTCAGTTGGCCTTTCAGTCCTTGGTTGGGAAGTTCACCTCCGCTCCTATTTTGCGGCACCCGGATCCTGCTCTTCTGTTTTTTGTGGAAGCGGATGCCTCTCAATATGCGGTGGGTGGGGTTTTGTCCTAGCGGGATATCGAGTCTGGCCATATGCACCCTATTGCCTTCTTTTAAAAAAAACTGTTGCCCGCCGAACAGAATTATACGGTGGCAGAGAGGGAATTGCTGGCCATTAAGCTGGCATTCCAAGAATGGAGACATCATTTGTGGGACGCAAGGCATCCGGTTACGATCTATATGGATCATAAGAATCTTGAGTTTTTTCGCTCTACTTGGGCCTTGATACCACAGCAGATGAGATGGGTGTCGTTCTTTAATGAATTTGATTTTACTATCACCTATAGACCTGCTGCCCAACAGGTAAAATCGGATGCCTTGTCTCGCATACATGTTTCTCCATTGTGTAGAGATATCCCTTCTGATGAGGGGTGTATGATACCAGTAGAAAGGATTATAGGTTGTGCCTCTTTTGATGAATTTAAGGATGAGATTAAGGCGTTGTTGTCTTCTGTTGATGTGACACCTTGGTTGACAGACGCCTCCTTGCAGTTGCAAAATGGATTGTTGTATCATGGTATGCAGTTGTTTGTGCCCCCCGAATTGAGAACAAAGGTATTGGATTGGTGTCATTCTTCATCCTTGATGGGTCATCCTGGAATCACCAAGACACAGGAAGTATGTCTACGTTGGTTTTGGTGGGCTACATTGTGTCATGATGTGCAGGTGTTTGTGTCCTCCTGTCTGGTGTGTGCCATTAATAAAGCATCGCACACCCTTCCTGTGGGTCTTTTACATCCGTTACCCGTTCCTCCCACCCCTTGGCATATGATTAGTATGGATCTCGTTACGGATTTACCGTTGGATGTAGCTACCGCTATTTTAGTCATGGTGGATTTGGTTACTAAAACAGCTCATTTTATACCCTTGCCTAAGGTGCCTACTGCTCAGGAGTTGGCTGGGGTGTTTATCACGCATGTTTTACGTTTGCACGGTATTCCTACGGCCATTGTCACAGACAGGGGGGCGCAGTTTGTGTCTCATTTTTGGAGGGAGTTGTGTTCCTCGCTGAAAATGGACCTCCGGCTGTCCTCTGCGTACCATCCTCAGAGTGATGGGCAGACGGAGCGTACCAATCAGACGATGGAACAGTTCTTCGCTGTCTTCTTACCGCCCTTACTGGCAGTTGGGTGAAGGCCTTGCCCATTGCTGAATTTGCCTATAACAACAGCCTTCATTCGGCTTTGGGTATTTCGCCTTTTTTTTGTTCCATGGGGTTTCATCCTAGGGCTATACCCATACAGCCTTCTGGTAGGGTTCCGGCTGTGGACTCTTTGAGCAGTGAATTGTCCGCTATTTGGAGCACGGCTCATGAACATTTGGTGGCTGCCAAGGTTGGGATGAAAACCAGGGCTGATAGGCACCGTCTCCCGGCCCCTTCTTATGCTTCAGGGGATATGGTGTGGCTGTCCACTAAGAATTTGCGATTGGGTGGCCCCAGGAAGTTGCAGCCCCGTTTTGTGGGGCCCTTTCGGGTCCGCAGGGTGGTTAATCCTGTTGCTATGGAACTTGCCTTGCCTGCTGATTATGGCATACACCCTGTGTTTCATACCTCCCTTCTTAAACCTTATACCTTTACCTCTTTGGCTTTGCCCCCGCCTCCTCCTTTGTTGATTGATGGATGTGAGGAGTTTGTGATGCATGCTATCCTTGACTCCAGAAGGCGGCGGGGTCGGTTGATTTATTTGGTGGATTGGGAGGGTTATCCCCCGGAGGATCGCACCTGGGAACCTGCTAGTTATGAACACGCACCCCGTCTACTTCGTTTGTTCCATGTTCGTCATCCCCTTAAGCCCCGTCGGTGGGAGGTCTTTTGAGGGAGGGTTCTGTTGCGGTCCGATAGCCGTATCTCATACCTTGTGGTTGTGTGTGGTTTCCCTTTCTGTGCTGTGATCGTGTGCCTTTTCCTTCTTTTTATTTGTCTGGTGGGAGCGGGCAGTGTTTCTTTTCACTTATTCCTTCCTTGTGGGAGGCACTGGCATTTTGTTTTTTGCGGCGCAGCCGTGTTGAGTAGAGGAGGCGGGTAGGGCGTATTTAGAGCCGCCTTCCCGGTTCCTCCTCGCTTGGGTTCATTTCCGGTTCTTGGCCCCGGAAGGATTCTGGCCGTAGGCGTCTCGGCGCGCGGCTGAAGATTGGAACACTCGCTACCTGGAACGTTTCTTTATTGTTCTTTGTTCTAAGGAGGAATTGTTTGTTCCGGCTGTAGCAAACGAACGGCACACTTCGTTTCTTGGACCTTGAGGACTTCATGTCGTGGTCAGGTTAGCGAGGACTTCACCCTCGTTACTTTTGGATTTTCTTTTTCTTTCCCCCCCTCCCTCCTTTCCAGTGTACTGGTTATCCTTAATTTTGTACATGAACTTCTCACCCTTTTTGTACTTAAAAGAGGTAGAGGATTAAGAGCGTTTTTTTTACGCCATTGCGTTTTTCCCCGCTGCTTGAGGTGTTTAGTATTCTCTCATGATGGAATTCTCTTGGATGTTTGGGACCTTGTTATATTTCTGCCTTCCGTTTTTGTGTTATGGAATGAACTGAATTCAATTACCCACGGAGGCATCTCCCAGCATCAAGGGGTGAGCAAGGGATTTTTTGTTGTTTAACTAGTTTATGTTTCTACGTTTTCTTATGTTTTCTATATGGTTCTCATTGACTAAATGTCTGTGTCCTTTTCCTACAGTATGTCCCTGTGGATGTTTGATGGTGTGCCTGCAGACCTAGTGAGAACCTGAGAGAAGCAAACAGTCATCCACCTCCTTCCCTGATTTTTATACCTTCCCCCGGTGCGTTAACCACTCGTGTTGTGTTTATTTGGCACGGAAGGTTGAGGCACTGGGTAGGGGTGAATGGGACTAAGTTCGTTCCCGCAGTACCTGTGATGCAGGTGAGTGGGGCTGGAACAATATCCACCACTCAAATTACTTTCATATTTCACTATACTTATTTACCACTAATCCTTTATGGGTTCCCGGAGTAGCGTGCTACTCGCCGAAAAAGCGCTTCAACACCCCATCAGGGGTAACAAGAGCTATATATATATGCAAACCTCTGTCCCGCTTCTATCTCTCTGCTACCCTTCTCAATCCAAATAACTGACTAACATATCCACCACTCAAATTACTTTCATATTTCATTATACTAATTCAACACCAATCCTTTAATGGGTTCCGGAATAGCGTACTACTCGCCAAAAAAGCGCTTCAACACCCCCATCAGGGATAACAAGCGCTATGTAAATGCAAACTTTTTCCCTCGTCTATCCCTCCACTATCCTTCTCAATCCAAATAACTGAATAATATCCACCACTCAAATTAATTTCATATTTCACTATACTAATTCACCACTAATCCTTTATGGGTTCCGGAGTAGCGTGCTACTCGCCGAAAAAAGCGCTTCAACACCACATCAGGGGTAACAAGCGCTATATAAATGCAAACCTTTTTCCCTCTTCTATCCCTCCGCTATCCTTCTGAATCCAAATAACTGACTAACCTATCCACCACTAAATTTACTTTCATATTTCACTATACTAATTCAACACTAATCCTTTATGGGTTCCGGAGTAGCGTGCTACTCGCCGAAAAAGCGCTTCGACGCCTCGTCAGGGGTAGTAAGCGCTATATAAATGCAATTACAATACAATACAATCAGCACATAATTGTTTCATAAAGTGCATCTGTTCACGGCGCCCCTGGCTAGCTTTGATGGCGCACCGAGGTGCCGAGAGGCACAGTTTGGGAACTAATATGCCAAAGTTTCTCTAGCATGGCTGTTAAGGGAATTGGAAAAGCATTCCTTTTTAGGGCTCGCCTACCAAACCGCTTAAGATGCCTGGTTGCGAAAGACCTCTTTTGGACTATCCCAAAAATGTACAGTGGGCTTAGAGCCCCCTGTTGCTTCCATTGGTTGGCTTTGACACTCATGTTTCCTTGCTCCGTATTCAATGGCCTTCCTTCCTCTTCTTGCGTTTGTCCCTCCCCTGGGACATAGATTCTTTCCCATGGATTTAATTTGCCGATCTGTATCATTCTACTGCTCACTTTTAGAGAACTATTTTTCTTTATCATTGAACACTCTGCGAGAGTGCATGTGTTTTCTAGCTCTCACCATCATGTTCTTCTCCCCTGCCAAATACCTGCCCATACTTTCTGTGTTTCTCTCTCCCTCGTGTACCGCTCTCATGTGCTTCTGCCCCTTACACTGTGTTGCGCGCTCTTTGTGTTCTGCTTTTCTTTCCGTTGTCCCTTTTCATTCCTCCCAGCTTTATTTTCATTTGAACATCCCACCCACTCTCTGTTGCTTCCCCCCACCAGCTCCTCCATTGCTCGCAAGCTCTTGCAGTCCTTTTCACCTGTTGACGAGGCTTGCAGAAAGAAATTGATGAGTGAGGCAAAGATTGATGTAGGACAAAGTAAGGTAACCTAGTTGTGTCAAAGATATGATCCTTTGAATTTAGCTCCTCATTTTCTTCACTTTGCACTATCCGATAGGTAAGGTTTAACTGGTTGAAAGGGCCATGTCTTGCTTTTTAGGTCTCGCCTAGCGACGCAGCGCGAAGCGCTGTCGCTAGCGAGATGTATTGTTACCGACTTGCTTCGGAAGGGAGACAGGAGATGTGCACGCGCAGGACGGACTGCAATTGTGAACGCGCCCGTGAACGTGAACACGCACGTACAGACACGCGATGTGCACATCTCCTGTCCCCCTTCCGTCCTCGTTAGACAGAATACGTGCACGCATACAGACATCGGATGTGCACGCATACGGCTAACGCCGTCAGCCCAGGAGACAGCAGATGTGCGCGTGCTCCCTTGCTCTCGCTACTATTTGCTTTGTTTTTCAACCTGCGTACAGACATCTGATGTGCACGCGTACGGCTAATGCCGTTAGCCAAGGAGGCAGCAGATGTGCGCGTTTTCCTCACTCTCGTGCTTTCAACATACGCTCGCAAGCTTCGCTGCGCGCACTCAGGACAGGAAATAACATATGCACTACGGAAATAACATGCTTATATTAAATGCCGCTACTATTTGCTTTTCTCTCAACACACGCTCACTCCACGCGTAGGGTGGCCACGCCCCTACCTCACACAATGAGGAAAATTCACAAGTTGGCAGGTCTGCAGCAGCAGGTCAAATTAGAAATGCCACCTAACCTCAATTCAGACAGAACCGTCATCTTACCTCAGGCAGCAGCAGGTAAATAAAGCTCACCTCACAGGCAGCTGAAAGGCAGGCTCAGCTCACGAGCAATTCCCGCAGCGAGAGCTCAGCAGACAGGAAGCGGCAGTCCCTGCTCGGCCCGTGCTGAGGTAGGTTCTCACTGCCAGCACGCGGCATACTTTTGGTTTGCGGACTCTGCCCCTTTAAGCCGAGCTCAGGACACCCGTAGCTCCTGTGAGGTGTGGCTCGTGCATGGGAGACTGGAGGCAGAGGCCGTGCAGACATGAGGCGCAGGTAAGCGGCTACGCCCTGGCTCCTAACCCAAGCGTGGAGCCTCTGGCTGCCGGAAACCAGTTGCCAGAAAACCCAGGCCCCGGGCCATGGATAGGGTCATCTGGAGCCAGCGCGGGCGGGGACGTGAGTGCGCCTTGCTGTCAGCAGCGCGTGTGTGCGCGCGTCTGAGAGGCCCATGACGGAGAGGACCAGGGCTGGGCTTGGGCAGCTCTAATAAACACTGCGGGACTTGGCCGCTTACCTGAAACACCTTAGCGGCGCTGGTGCGAGAGCGGGCATGTCTCTGGCACACGGCGGGCTAATGGTGCAATGCAGCCGTCGTCCCTGTAGGTCGGGCTCACGAAGACTATATGTTGTGTGCGGGGGGGAGGGTAGGTGGCTCACTGGACCAGCGCATCCGCTCCAGCAGTCTGTGTTTGCCCTCATAGTCAGAGGCTCAAATACTGACTAGTACACTTGGCCTTTCATCCTTCCAAGGGCGATAAAACAAGTACCATTGAGTTGGGTGACACTAAACATTAGTTTTCCAACGTCAAGAGACGCAAGCGTGAACACGTGGTTTACAAATACAAATGTATAAGTGCCTGGGTTTCAGCTTATCTCATTGATTGTGTAAATCCTAAAGTAGGGTTCAGTCTTTACACATTGAATGTGTCCTTTGCTTGTCTTGTGTTAGCCTTCTCGCAGGCGGTGTGTAAAACTCCTGTCTTGGTAACTTTGCCTGGTCTTACTTTCCTCTTGCTGCTCACATTGAGTTTGTGTTACCTGTGTGGTCTCAGCCTTTTTTTAGTGAACTTGTAAAAACCCTACCGGTTCCCTTTGATAGTTTGTGAGTCTTTTAAATGTCTGCCTGGCTTCAGTTTACTCTGTGTTCAGTGTACATACAGCAAGTATGCAAAACCTCTGAGTCATTGTGCGCTTTTTGTATTTTTCAGAAGTCATGAGGCCGACATAACACAGATCTGACTCAGTCCTCAGACTGCAAAGCTGTGCCTCAGGCTACACAGATATCACAGGCTCAAGTTTGAGACAGCAGAGCTGTTGCTCATCCGCACATACCTTGCAGGTTCGAGCATTAACAAGCATTTGCAATGCAATAGGTCTCGCATTTACGCGAGTTTAAGCTATTAGTATTGTAAATGACATGCCTTTCATTTATATTTTAAAAACGAAAACAAAAATAAAAGGCATTGTCATTTGCAAGGGGAATAGCTCAAACTCGCGTAAATGCGAGACCTATTGCATTGCAAATGCTTGTTCTCTTTTTCAGTCTAGGCACCTGAACAATATGGTTTATTGAGCCAAAATGCTGTAATGAGGTCGAGGCGTATTTCTGAGTTTGAAGCACGACTTTAAGGATGTGCTTTGCTTGGAGGTGACTTTGATGTCCATGATTGTGGCAGATTGACCATGAATGAGAAGTTGGAGAGTACCTTTGGATCAGTGCCACTTTTTTCTCTTTGTTTCCCTCTTTTTGAAGGTTGACAGTTCTGATGTTTTTCCCATTACTAATAACATTTCTGATATTTTTGTAAGATTGGGTTTTGACGTTGTTATTGGCTAGATGCGTTGAACAGTTGTGGCTGAAGGTGGATGTACAGAATTGACAAAACAGTCCATAAGTGCAGGCATGTGTTTGACCACAAGTTGAAAAGGAAAAGTAACTTTAATTGAGTGTACGGGAGCGATATTTGGTAAATTTTTGTGGAACTTTCTTGTGTGCTCATTTTTTTTTGCTGTGGAAGTTGTTATTTTAAAACAACTACAGTTTGCTTGTAAGTCATGTTAAGGCAGACATCATTTTGTTTCATTTTATAGCTGTTTTTCTTGTCAACCGAAAAATGTGCAGTTGGATTTATGGTTTACATAGCCCATCTTTCTCCAAATAATTTCCCTATCCTTGCTTCTCTTAATTGTGTGAAGATTCAAGTTAACCTATTTGCTTGTAGGATTTTGTTTACCAGCTCTTTCCTTTTTGAAGTGCTGACAGGTATTTGAGGTTGTGTATGATATATTGTCTTCTAATGGAGTGTTTGCTTGCAGGTTGGATCTAATTAAATAAGTGGTTAGCCAGAGCTCGGGTTTATTGTGATAATCGATCCTGGAAAGTAGTGTGTGCAGAGATTTCTTTGGACTTCCATGTTCGTAGCATCTACGATTTGTGTGAAACCTGAGAAGCCACTGTAGTCTACCTACACTCCACATGACGTTGGCATTAAGTCCCAGGCTAAAAAGATGGAACGTTTGAGCTTTTTAAACTACTTTTGTACACTCCCAGTAGTCAAAAGCAAAGCATCTTTTGCGAGGTCATAGAACATTAGAACGTGTCTGTACATTTGTGTACCTAGGCCTCACACTTACAGAACACCTGGGGTGGCAAGCTCACATTACACAGCGACGATTAAAAACCGAGCAAGTAGTGTGAGGTATTCTCAAAATGTCGCGTAGTTCGCAGTATCGTCCTATTCTACCATTGATCCAAATTTACAATCTTATAGCCTTGGGAACTGTTGCCTATAGGGCCGAGCTGTGGGGACATCAGGGTACGACCTCATTGAAAATTGTGGAAAATCGCTTTTTGCGACAGCTGGTCGGTTTACCAGTAAGCACTCCCTTGCTCCCACTTAGATTGGACCTTGGAGCAAGAAATATTTCAGATAAATTGGCACTGCTCCCCATACTCTATTGGAGGAGGCTCTGGGTCACTCCGGAGTTATCTGTTTATCAACAGGAGTTAGAGGAAATCTTGTCCCAAGTAGGCTCTAGTAGAATTCCATGGCTAAAGCATGTAAAGGGTACATTAATAGCCATCAGCCTTGAGGATCTATGGAATACCCCGGTCGAGGCTGGGGCTAGTTCCAAAACACATATTAAAACTGCATACTGGTGATATAAAGATAATCGTATGTATAGCCAGTCAAGCCATGGAACACTAACAGTGGAGAGGTGTGGTGCAGCGGCCAGGGCAGCTGACTTCGGAGCACAGGGCTCACGGTTCGATCCCCGGCTCCGGCGGCAGCTCAGCTCAGCACCATGTGACTCTGGGCAATAGCTCACTTAATTTCCACGACGGCCCCCAGCGCCTTGAGACCCGTAAGGGTGAGTAGTTCGCGCTTTACAAATACGGATTTAACAAATGACTATCTCACAGTTAAGGATTCCTTCAAGCTAGAGGACTTCCTGGACGAAATAGAATCTCCTCCAGCCAGGCGTCTATACTTGCAGTTCCGGCCTGTCCGGGCTTTTACTACAAAGTGGGAGCGTGTACGAAGGCAAAGGAGTTGCATTGTCCGGCCTGTGGGGATCAAAAAAAACATTGAGCACATTATCTTTTCCTGCCCAATTTATGTGTCGCAAAGGAGGTGTTGGGTTATTCCGCTCTGTGAGAAACTGGGAGTTAGGGAACATAAGGAAGCACTCAGGATTTTGAGATACGACACATACAGGTTGTCATCTTTGCTCTCTCTCGTTTTCTGATGAGTGTGTGGAAAATAAGGCACAAGTTAAGCATCCCTTATAAGAAACTTGTATAAGTGGCGAACAATAATATGGCAGCTGTACAATCCTTGGAGAATAGGAAGGGTAATACTTGTTGTATAACAGGATTAAGATTAGAGTTTTATGTTCTTTTAACCTTTCAGCAGGTAAATAACCTATTTTATTGCCTAGAAAGCCACACTCGCTTAGCTTTAGGGTAGCTGGATTTGCAATTATGTTAACAATTAATTTAAGCCTAGGGAGGTATTAAGCACCCCCAAACAAATTGCATTAAATTCTTACGTTGTTTACTGGTAATATTATCGTATTGAATTTTGCACATTTATACTGTAAATGTCAAATGTTTTATGTATGTCTTATTCTACGTGCTTTTATGGCTTATAAGCCAAAATAAAGTTTAAAGTAAGTTATTGTGATACTCGAGCCTGGAAAGTAGTGTGTGCAGAGATTTCTTTGGACTTCCATGTTCGTAGCATCTACGATTTGTGTGAAACCTGAGAAGCCACTGTAGTCTACCTACACTACACATTACGTTGGCATTAAGTCCCAGGCTAAAAACATGGAACGTTTGAGCTTTAAAAAACAACTTTTGTACAATCCCAGTAGTGCAAAGCATCTTTTATGAGGTTATAGAACTGAGTGATCCTTATTGTTTGGTCACACACACACACTTGTGGTTATTGTATGATAGATCTTTTTGCGAAAAGTCTTGCAAATAGCATTCAGAAGGAAGCCAGAGGCCTCCCTTTTTGCAGTCTAACGTTTCTCTCTCGTTCCTGGTGTCCTTACCTTGTTTTGTGTTCCATAACCACGCATAGAGGCAGTGAGGTTAAAAGCTCAGGATCCTTACTTTTTAGGTCTCGCCTAGGCAGCGCTTGCACAGTCTCTTCAAGACATGCTGTATTCAGGTATGGACTTGACGCTCTGCCCATCTTTTCAATTGGCTCCTGTTACTGATGTTTCTAAATGGTTGCTTTTGAATCATGATTAGGCTTAGTAGTCCCTCCTTAGTACCGCCTTTTCTCCTTTTGTAACCTCCCATGAGGACTGGCCCTCTTACGTGTGTTGTTACTCTGTATGTTTTATTTACAGTCTGTGAACACTATAATCTTGAATGATTTTCTCCAATTGCACCCACAACATTCTTTCCTGCAACAGCATCGCAACAATAGTGGCCGAGCGCCTTACACCTTTTCATCAACATTTTAATTTTTGGGCAGCGCGGCACGCTTCAACAATAGTGGCTGCGTGTCAAGCAATTTGCACCTTTTCATCAACATTTTATTTTTTGGGAAAGCGTGGCACGCTTTAACAATAGTGACGGTGCGCCTTTTCTTTTGTCAGAGTAGAAGGCAATGGCAGCCGCAAACCTTTATTTACAAAGTGCGCCTCGCCTCACCCCAAAGCAATACGGCGGAGAAACAACTTTTAAAAAATGTTTTGACTTTTGTAGCAATGGCAGCATGTCGCGCGGTGTGCCACCATTGTTACAACAGTGAATAAATAAAAAAAAAGTTGTTTGTCAGCCGTATTGCTTTGGAGTGGTGTGGGGCGAATTTTGTAAATAAAGGCATGCAGCCACTATGACCTGCTACTCGCCTTTCTTGTCGTCGGAGTAGCAGGCAATGGTGGCCTCACGCCTTTATTTTGAAAATGCTCGCCTTGCCCCACTCCAAAGTAGTACAGGGAACAAATAACTTTTATTTTAATTTATTGACTTTTGTAGTAATGGCAGCATGCCGCGCAGCGTGTCGCCATTGTTACAATCCTGAATAAGTAGAAAAAAAGTTGTTTGTCCGCCGTATTAACTTGGATTGGGGCGAGGGGCGCACTTTGTAAATAAGGACATGCGGCCGCCATTGCCTGCTATTCGCCTGTCCCTCGTGAAGTTCACAGAAAAGGAGATTACGCCGACGTACATTGGGTAATTGGCTTGTTTGTCACCAAGACAGCTGTAAGATTGATTTCCTCCCTCTTCATGCTTCCTCACGGATTTTGCCCATGGTTATGTATCCCCATGCGCTGCTTTATAAATTACTGAATTACTGACTCCCTCGGCTTTAGAATGAATACAGAATGCGTTTGGGTATGGTCGAGAGAACCTGAGTTAAAACGAGTCCCCGAGGCCAGACACACTTTCGTGTAAAACGGCTTTCTATGCGTCACACTTGTACTTTTGGTGACCCCAATAACCTCTATGGGACTGGGTACGTTCCCGATCAAATGATGCTGCAGATTGTCTACGAGCCAGTACTTAATTTGTAAAAATTGCACGTGCCAGGGTTCCCATCAGGAGGCCATGGCAGCTTGCACCTCACATTGACCCTGCCATGCTGCCAATGATAGTAACAACTACGAACCATCCCACTCCTACAAGTGTGATAATTTGAAATTTTCCAGGCCCCCTTAGCTGCAAGAATAACTTGGGCAGCAGGTAATAGTTATTTTTTAATGTATATTGAAATAATTATCTGTTGTTCTGGTCATCTCTCAATTAGCCAGACAGTGGCACCTTGTGGCAGACTGTCACAAGCAGGTGTTGACAATTAAATGCCGGTGACGAGACAGTGCACCTTTTCTAAAAACATCTGGATTAACCACTGTATGGAAAAAATTAAATTCCCTCAATTGATTCTTGACCTTATCAGTTTCATAAACTTTCCTTCTATGCTGTATTTGTCTGTGGGACACGGTTCTTTGTAGTTTGCATTAGTGTGTTGGCACTGTAAGCTTTGTCTGCTACTGGTGCTCAATATTTCATCCCAGGCTTTTAATCAAAATAAAAAAACACTTCACTGAGTACAAATAGGAGACATCCCAGTCACCACAGTTCGTATCCAGAGTTACACAGCCATGTTGTTTCAACGTACAAAATTATATCTTTATATGCTCCTTAAAGGGATTGGAGTTGTGAAATAAACTGCACAATTGAGGGCTGGGAGGCAGCTTTTCCAGCCAAAATTGCATCCACATCCATGGGCGTTGTCAAGAATGAATGGCCAATCACGTACATGTATTAAAATATGACATAGCCGGTCAAATGTTGCTGCTAAGCAATAAAAATAATCATTATGCAGGATAAATGGTTCTTCAACTCTTCTATAGAATATGATGCCTTTATTTGTTGCCTTGATAAACATTTGATAACAGTTAGTTAATAACAAGGGATTACCAGCTCCTCAAAATGTTTGAAGAATCACAAGGTGAAATACAGGGACAAAGGAAAATGGTGGCGGCACCAGCTGCACGTGTTGTCAGGGATTTTTTTTTCTTGAAATGGACATTTTGACATCAACATAATACAACAGTAAGCAAATTTTGGCTTTCATGTGAAACCATCACTGTGTATGGTGCTGACTTCCTCCTTTTAGTTGATGTTGTGTGGAGGTTTAGGATTGAGCAGGGCTAGTAAGGGCTGAAACAAATGAATGGCTTCAAATAGCAAAAATATTTAAGTTAAAATAGATCATAGCTAATCCAATGCATAGCAATACAACTGTAAATCAACTGATACTACATTAATTCCTCCTATTAAAATCAACTAATAAAAAAAAAGCAGAAGCATATTTGTAAAATATATTTTGCAAAAGGCTGCTGGGGGACAAAATAAGATTACTTTCACACAGCTAAAAGTAGCAAATATTCTCCCAGATCAGAACGCATGGCTGTGCAGAAAGGAAAAATACTTCCGATAAGCATGAATAATAGACAATGGAATGAAAACCTTAAAAGGCAACAAATAACCTTCATCAGAATAATGTAATTCTCGGTTGCTGAGCTTTCATAGAAAATACCTGCAAATGTAAGTGACCTTAATTCAGAATTCATATATACTGTGAAACATTATGCAACTGGATAGGTTATTGATTTTCTTTAAAGACCGAACATGCTCAGAAATGCCTTGGGGTAGTTGTACAATGGTACTCCCTATAATATATGTACATATATATATATATATATATATATATATATATATATATATATATATATATATATATATATATATATATATATATATATATTCACTGAAAAAACCATAGGTTTCAGGGGCGTTATAGTTAGTTGGACATTTCACTCGTACAAAACCATAGAAATTCCCCCGTTATAGTTAGTTCAGCTAATTATAACTTGCGCGTCCGCAATGCACTGCTGATGACGTCACATATTACATCACTCATGATATGGTCAGTGACATCACTCATGACATCACTGATGACATCTCAAATGACATCACTGATGACATCACTGATGACATCATCCTTGTGATAGAGTGGCAGACCTCCTCTCACCCTAATATAACCTTTGATACACACACTCAAAAATACAAACTAACATTTTCAAAACAATGGACATACCAATACCAGTTACAACACACCTATTCAGTATTTCCAAGATCTACACACACATCCACTCATTCACCAACAGTCCCTATACAGTCACTCATACATGTACTCACTCATCATATGTACTCATACACCTATACATCCTGTTACACACCGCCACTCATCCATAGAGTTACTCACACACAGTCACACATGCAAACAAAGTATCAAACATCCATTTACTTGCATATACAGTTATACACACACTACCACACTTACTTCTACAGAAACTTACACATACTTACTCTCTTAAACAATCACTTATAGAAACACCTACTTATTTGTACAGGAACTCTTCCAATCTCTCACTCTCACATATACTCACTTATATACACCAATACTCACATATACTAGTTTAAAACATATGTAGTTACTCATAAAGACACTATTAAGACAGTCATTCACTCACTAACACACCCATACACACACTCATCCACCTATACAGTCCTGCACACATGCTGTCTTCAACACATACAAACAGTGAGTCACTCATTCATGCATCTATGCACTAAGTAATACCCCCCACCGAACCATACAGACACTCAGACACTCATACAGATACTCCCAAAACCAACTAATAACCCATATAGACACTCATGTAGCTACTCACCAACCCATGCAGCCACTTATACACAAAGTGAGAGACTGATACAGATATTTTCATATTTAAACATTACTCACTAACCCATGTATTCACTAAGATACACTTAGTCAGTTATACAATTAATTTTACAAAAAAATCATCCATTTAGACACTTATATACCCATTTATTCTTCCATCGACCTTGAGATATACATATATAAAACATATTTAATTTTCAGAAAAACACACATTCACTGGATGATGTCATCAGTGATGTCATGAGTGATGTCACTGACCATGTCATGAGTGATGTAATATGTGACGTCATCAGCAGTGCATTGCGGGCGCAGCGAGTTATAGTTAGCTGAACTAACTATAACGGGGAATTTCTATGGTTTTGTACGAGTGAAATGTCCAACTAACTATAACGCCCCTGAAACCTATGGTTTTCTCAGTGAATTTCTAAGGTTTTTTAAATGCTAATTTCTAACTATAACGTGCCTGAAACCTATGGTTTTTTCAGTGAATTTCTAAGGTTTTTTAAATGCTAATTTCTAACTATAACGTGCCTGAAACCTATGGTTTTTTCAGTGAATATATATATATTTATTATACTATGTATACATGTGAAAATGTCTTGGTCCCCTGTTTGCCTCGGTGGCACGGAAAAATGGGTGGAACTGACGTCAGCACGCCGACGAGGTCCTCTTATGGCTCCGATGACGTCATATGGTGTCGGGAGCGGAGCCGTGCTCGTTGACGTGGGAGAGCTAGGAAAGAATTTCCGTGGAATGCTGGTGCAGGGGATATTCACCTAAGTGTTCAGGCTAGTCCTTTGGGAGCAACTGTTTATGTTGCCACTCCCGAAACCGAAACCAGTGATCCGAGGGCAGAGGCCCTGCAGATGGCACACGAGGTGGGGTGCCCAGTCGTGTGCACCGGCGGGGCAGCAGAGTGACAAGCACCACAACCCACAAAAAAGGTAACGAGGACACTGAATAACACAGGATCTTCTCTTTGTATCTGGCAGGAACAACAAAGTTAAAATGCCCTAGTACCAAAATGTAGAATTAGTGCTACAACGGTCTTCAAGAGGACCTGCAATGCCGCTTCTGCCTCCCGTACCCTGGAGGCGTCACATGGGTCACGCGGTACGGTCATACTGCGGTGGGACGCACACTCGTTGACCTCTCATGGCACTGCTCCACACTTCAGGGAGGACGCTTTCCATTAGCTATGTTTTCTGATGACATGTCGCGCCGGCCCCGTCCAACAACAGAACTCCTTTAGATCCAAACAGACTCTTCCACTCTCTCACCGGAAGTGAAACCAGGCCACGCGGACACTTTCACAATACAACAGCCGGGAATGCACTTTTCGGTAAAAAACACATTCCTTCCTCCTAATTAATCAAATAAACGTCTCACTGAAGAACAGGGGCCAGCTTCGATCGGTAAACAGCCGTTACAACGACTTTTTACTTTGCGATACCATTACAACGCATGTATTACCACGCATGTGTTGTACATCACAAAGTCATTACTACGCATTTTTTTAGAACGCATGATCATTTACCACGCATGCCTTTACAACGAATTTTGTTGTAAAGGTATGTATGGTAAATGACCATGCGTTCTAAAAACATGTAGACGATCCATGTCGTTGTAAGGAAACAGAGGCTGTTCCGTTTCCTCACAACGACGTACACCGCCCCTCAGAGATGACGTGAAGCAGGAACCACGAGGAGAGAGGAACCATGAGGAGTGAGAGGTAAGGGGGATTGGGCATGGGGTGGGGGTTTCTTTTCTAGGGTTTAGGGTAGTGCAGTGGTGTTTGGGTGGTGTAGGGGGTCGTGCTGGGGGTAGTGTTTTATGGTTTAGGGTAGTACAGTGGTGTTTGGGTAATGTAGGGGGTCGTGCTGGGGGTAGATTTAGGGTAGTGCAGTGGTGTTTGTGTAGTGAAGGGGGTCATGCTGTGGGTAGTGTTTTAGGGATTAGGGTAGTGCAGTCGTGTTTGTGTAGTGTAGGGGGTCGTGTTTTAGGGTATAGGGTAGTGCAGTGGTGTTTGGGTAGTGTAGGGGGTCATGCTGGGGTTAGTGTTTTAGGGTTTAGGGTAGTGCAGTGGTGTATGGGTAGTGTAGGGGGCCGTGCTGGGGTAGTGTTTTAGGGTTTAGGGTAGTGCAGTGGTGTTTGAGTAGTGTAGGGGGTCATGCTGGGGTAGTGTTTTAGGGTTTAGGGCAGTGCAGTGGTGTTTGTGTAGTTAAGGGGGTCATGCTGTGGGTAGTGTTTTAGGGTTTAGGGTAGTGCAGTCATGTTTGTGTAGTGTAGGGGGTCGTGTTTTAGGGTATAGGGTAGTGCAGTGGTGTTTGTGTAGTGTAGGGGGTCGTGCTGGGGGTATTGTTTTAGGATTTAGGTTAGTGCAGTGGTGTTTGGGTAGTGTAGGGGATCGTGCTGGGGGTAGTGTTTTAGGGTATAGGGTAGTGCAGTGGTGTTTGGGTAGTGTAGGGGGTCATGCTGGGGTTAGTGTTTTAGGGTTTAGGGTAGTGCAGTGGTGTATGGGTAGTGTAGGGGGCTGTGCTGGGGTAGTGTTTTAGGGTTTAGGGTAGTGCTGGGGTGTTTGAGTAGTGTAGGGGGTCATGCTGGGGTAGTGTTTTAGGGTTTAGGGCAGTGCAGTGGTGTTTGTGTAGTTAAGGGGGTCATGCTGTGGGTAGTGTTTTAGGGTTTAGGGTAGTGCAGTCGTGTTTGTGTAGTGTAGGGGGTCGTGTTTTAGGGTATAGGGTAGTGCAGTGGTGTTTGGGTAGTGTAGGGGGTCATGCTGGGGTTAGTGTTTTAGGGTTTAGGGTAGTGCAGTGGTGTTTGGGTAGTGTAGGGGGTCGTGCTGGGGGTTGTGTTTTAGGGTTTAGGGTAGTGCAGTGGTGTTTGTAGTGTGGGAGGTCATGCTGGGGGTATATTTAGGGTTTAGTGTAGTGCAGTGGTGTTTGGGTAGTGTAGGGAGTCGTGCTGGGGGTAGTGTTTTAGGGTTTAGGGTAGTGCAGTGGTGTTTGGGTAGTGTAGGGAGTCGTGCTGGTGGTAGTGTTTTAGGGTTTAGGGTAGTGCAGTTTTGTTTGGGTAGTGTAGGGTGTCGTGCTGGGGTAGTGTTTTAGGGTTTAGGGTAGTGCAGTGGTGTTTGGGTAGTGGAGGGTGTAGTGTTTTAGGGTTTAGGGTAGTGCACCCAACCAGCCACAATATCCGTGGACAAAGGGGATCCTGACTCTTTGGAACGCTCCGTCAATTGAATAATTTGGGTCAAGGGCCCTACCACGTCCAAGACCTATCAATTCCTTTCTTGGGATCCCTCATATACTTGGAGAAAAAGGTACATAGTTTCTCATCAATTTCAGGCGTGTGTGCCACCTTCCCCTTCAGTGAGGGCCTGGGGCATTCTCCCCTCATCCTATTCCTGACCTCCCTTTCAAGGGGTTGATGGATTTTCCCCACCACATACTCTGCCACTTTGGCGTCAGGTGTCCACTCTGCCGACCTAGGATGGTAAATTTGGGTAAGCTCGAACATGTCCGAGTGGACCCCGTCCCCAACCGGGGACTGAGAGGAGTGGGACTCTGGACGCCAGGGACGCCCCGAGTCCTTATCCTCATCGGAGGAGAAATCGTCCTCCGATACACCCTCTCCCTCTAAGGGAAACCCGCCATCGGGGTCTACAATAGTGGTGACAATGTCGCAATTTTCTCCGGGCCCCTCCTCCTCCCGGCAGGGTGCATGTATTAGCGTTCGCACACTCTTGAGGAAGGTCTCCGTAAGTTTATCAAATCCTTCCAAGTGCCCCGCGTTATGCTTAACGGCCCTTTTATTCCCCATCTGGGAGCTACTTGGACCCGCCACCACCAGATCTGGGTCACTGAACACCCCAGGGATGCTTTTCGCCAGCTTATCAACCTGATCCCTAAGAGGAGCCAGCGCCCTAGAAATAGCCAGAGAGAGGGCTTGGTCCACTGCTGGAGGGAGAAGTTGGGGGGCCATTCCTCCTCCACTTCCTGGTAGGAGGAGTAAAAATGGTCTTCTGGAGAAGACATGATAGCAGAGGGTGTGAGTGCACAGAACAAATGCCCTTAAAATCCTTAAGACAGCCCCCTCGCCGGTGCTCCAACAGCTGGGCTTTCCCCGAAGCTGTTATAAGAATAGACTGAGGCGCAATACCAATTACCACCACCAGGTGGCGCTGGTCACTAACGTGGCCGTGTGGGGAAATCACCACGTAGCGGTGTCAAAATTAGGCGAGGGTTGGTCGGGAATCAAGCGGACACTAAAGGAGTGACCGGATTCCCAAACGCGCATAAAGACCAGCGGGAGCGCTCGACGGAGCTGCCTCGCTCGGACCAGACGCGCCTGACAGGATCTCACCGCACGCAGAGCACACAGCGGGAGAAACTGCGAGGGGGAGAACGCGCTCGGGCAAGAGCCTGCTGCGCAGGAATATGAAACAATACCAAGGCAATAATGCTAATAACGTGCACAAGAAACAGCTATACAAACAGCAACAACGTCAGATTAAGCCAAGAATGTAAGGAATGCACTTAACTGACGAGCAGTGAAGAAAGAGGAAGCGGAAGGGACGTCACAATATTATATACGATGGACTGTGATATGATTGGACTATAGTTGCCTTGGAGACTACCCCCCTAATGGTTCATGGGTTGTGTAGTCTTTTGTCTAATGATTGTTGTGTTACGTTTTCTTTGAACTGCTATGCAAATAAAGTGAGGAAAGATATGCATAATCCTCACCTCCGTCCTGCCATAGAATTCATTAAACTTTATTTGATCTGATTTAGAAACATAGATCATAAAAGTGTACATAAAAACAGTAAATCCTCTTTCCTAATACAATACAGTGAGAATTAATTAAAACCAGTAGGTAAAAACGGGTGTTACAAAGCCCTGTTCAGAGCAACTTCAGGTTAACAGAATCGTAAAGTTCAATGTTTCGCAAGATCAATCTCATGTACTTCGTGCAAAATACGCAATAAGGGGTCCAAGTAAGATGTAATTCTCCAATACCTGACCAGTTTGCACTATATAAAACTGCAGAAAAACTAAAAATAAAAAGTGTTTTGCACACTTCTGTCATTGGGCTATATGTGGGCTACATCTGGGTGATATTTGTGCTACATTTGGGCTCTTTTTTCTCTGGTGGCCATCTTGGGAGACTTATTTGTTATGAAGTTTCCTAATTTCGTCATTTACTGCAGTCTCCTCAGTAGGAAATGCTTTCAGTTTTTACTTTGATTCCATCAAGAAGGCATTCAGATGTGTCACACGTTTGCCATAAATTCAGAATGTTAGCACTCTAGTTGTTCATTAGATCACTGTAGTAAAGCTACTGCTCACCAAGGAGTTAACTGGAAGTCTACTGCTGGTATTGAAAGTGATTGTTTCAGTCTGCATGTCAGAATTTTCTAATGAAATAGAAGAGGATTTGAGATCTCACTTAAAACATGCCCTAAATTTTCTTTCTGCAGCACTAACCATAATTTCTATGGCAAAATGAACCCCCTCATTTTGTTCCATTTTAAATGAAATGTTTTAAGTGTTACCAGTTTATTCCAATCAAGATGGCTTCAGGTGTGCCATAATTTTGTCATAAGTAAGACTGTTAGCACTCTAGTTGTTCTTTAGAACACTCTGGGAAGCTGCAGTAGAACACAAAGGCATCAACTGACAGGCTCCTCCTGTTGAAATATAACAGGAAGATATTTGAGATCACCCTTGAAACGTCCTAATTTTTCTTTCTACAGCACTAACCATAATTTCTATGACAAAATGAACCCCATCATTTTGTTCCTTTTTAAATTAAATGTTTTAAGTGTTACCAGTTTATTCCAATCAAGATGGCTTCAGGTGTGCCATACTTTTGTCATAAGTAAGGCTGTTAGCACTCTAGTTGTTCTTTAGAACACTCTGGGAAGCTGCAGTAGAACACAAAGGCATCAACTGACAGGCTGCTCCTGTTGAAATATAACAGGAAGATATTTGAGATCTCACTTAAAACATGTCCTAATTTTTATTTCTACAGCACTAACCATAATTTCTATGACAAAATGAACCCCCTCATTTTGTTCCTTTTTAAATTAAATGTTTTAAGAGTTACCAGTGTATTCCAATCAAGATGGCTTCAGGTGGGCCATAATTTTGTCATAAGTAAGACTGTTAGCGCTCTAGTTGTTCTTTAGAACACTCTGGGAAGCTGCAGTAGAACACAAAGGCATCAACTGACAGGCTGCTCCTGTTGAAATATAACAGGAAGATATTTGAGATCTCACTTAAAACATGTCCTAATTTTTCTTTCTACAGCACTAACCATAATTTCTATGACAAAATGAACCCCATCATTTTGTTCCTTTTTAAATTAAATGTTTTAAGTGTTACCAGTTTATTCCAATCAAGATGGCTTCAGGTGTGCCATACTTTTGTCATAAGTAAGGCTGTTAGCACTCTAGTTGTTCTTTAGAACACTCTGGGAAGCTGCAGTAGAACACAAAGGAATCAACTGACAGTCTCTGCCCTTGTTGGATGTACATGTTTTACTGAGAATGTCAGACTTCATTCTCACATGACTGAGAAAGATAATGTGAATTTACCGAAAATATGCTCTCATTTTAGCTTCTGGAGCACCTTCCAAAACTGTATGGGACAAGCATGTGAAAATAGTTTTCTCTCAAACATGATTCATGATATCCCAGCAGAAGGTTTTTCACAGGGTAAAATCACCTTAGAACACACGACAATTCCTGAAATTAGTATGGTACCATCAACAAATGAATTCTAATGTAACTAAAGTCTGTTATCACCCTTTATGGTTCTCCTTTTGGTAACCCTCAAAATCTTCGATTCACTACAATGCATTTCAATGGGGTACTATCATTTATATTGGTCCCAAGATGGCTGCCAGCAATTCCAGGATGAAGTGCTGACAGCCAATCAGATCTCACGATGACATGTGTGGTTAGGGTCCACCCAGATATATATGTGTTTTCTTTTTCAAATTTCTCAGGAACTACTGAACGGATTTACACCATTTAACCAAAAGGCACGACTCTGAACCAAGGGCTACCTTTTTGTCAAATTTGGTGTAATTCCGTTCAGCAGTTCGGGCTGTAGCTGCGACTAAAGGTTCCTATGGAAAATTGCATGGGGAAAACACGTTTTGGGACCCCCCTTTTTTCTCGGCCCCCACTTGACGAATCACCCCGAGACTTTCAGGATAGGAGCAGACCGGAGCGGGCCACGAGTTTTGAAAATTTTGCGAAGATTTGTCAACCGGCACCAGTTATTTCAAATAGAATGTTGCGGATTTCCTATGGAAAATAGGTCCTAACTATAACTATCTACTGGCGACCGCCAGTAGATAATATAAATATATATATATATATATATATATATATATATATATATATATATATATATCAATCCACAAAGTTACCTGTTTTGGGCCCTTCCGTTTTGGGTAACTTTGTGGATTGATTTGAACGGCTTGCCTACGCCGTGGAAGGAGCCCGCTGCGTGAAGCAGACCCTCGGTAACGCCAGCCGGCTGAACCACTTTGAGGGACAGGAGCTGTTAACGGAGGTACTGAGGTGTTGGTGAAATGATTGAAGGATGCACAACAACCCACTGGGGTTTTATTGAAAACATGTACTGTTGGGGATGCACTGCAAACTCACTGTAGTAATACCAGAGCACCACAAATACCAGCAGGCTGAGCGGTTGGCCACGCCCACTGGGGCGGGTTTTAAGAGGGAACCCAGGTGCTTTGAAAATTGTTGGTGCACGCCCGGATCAGCCAAGCCCATGAAGAAGTGCAGATGCACAAAACGCGTCGGCCTGAGGCTGGACATTTATTTTTCTGTGTGTGACATGCCTTTGATACTCACTCGACAACCTCCATTAAAGATTTGAAGCCATATTTACCTGTTTTGGGCCCTTCCGTTTTGGGTAACTTTGTGGATTGATATATATATATATTTTCAACCACAAGCGCCCCTCCTGGGAGCTCCGCCCGTAGACCGGTGGCGCGATGACCGCCGGTGGTGCAAACCAGCATGTAACTTCTTCAACTATGCCAATAACACGCGCTCTCAGGATCTCGTACAACGAAAGTTTATTTTGTTAAAGGTAACGCGTTTCGGAAGCAAGACTTCCTTGATCACACGAGGAACCCGGTGCATAACGTGAGTTTACATAGTGGTACTAATGGCAGTAAAAAGAGCCCCCATCCCCAAAAATAAAATTTTAGAAAAAAAAACCAAAAACGTCAAGGCCGGCCCCGGGGGATGGGGTCCCCGGGGCCTTAAATGGCCTGAGGAGTGGGGCCACGCAGCCCCCCTCCCAAAATTTTTTTATTAAGAAAAAGAGGGCATGCCCCGGGAGATGGGGTCCCCGGGGCCAATAGAGGCCCAGGGAAGGGGGGCCACGCGGCCCCCTTCCCGTTTAAAAAAAAAAAAAAAGAAAATCCTTAGGCCCCGGGGGATGGGGTCCCCGGGGCCAAAAGTGGCCGAGGGAAGACCGGCATCGTGCCGGAGAGCCCCGCCCCCTCCCTGCAGCAGTCTGCAAACGCGCCCCCTGGCGCGTTGTAAGAAGGAAGTAATTCCCCTTGAATACTGGGGGTCCCTGGGGGCCAACTAGCCCACCAGGAACCTCCAGTATGCGCTCAGGGAGCTGCATTGCAGAGAGGTGTACAGAGGCCACGCCCCTTTTACACCTCTCTGCAATGCAGCTCTGTGGCACTTTTGGAGGTACATGGTGGGCTAGTTGGACTCCAGGGACCCTCAGGATTCAAGGGACTTAATCCCCCAACTTAAAACGCGCCACGGGCGCGTTTGCACAGTGGTGAAGGGAGGGGCGGGGCTTCAGGTGACATGTGTGCAAACAGGCCCCGTGGCGCGTTTTAAGATGGGGAATTACATTCCCTTCAATCCTGAGGGTCCCTGGGGGACAACTAGCCCACCAGGTACGTCCAGAAAGCGCCACAGCTGCGTTGCAGAGAGGTGTAAAAAGGGGCGTGGTCTCTGAACACCTCTCTGCAACGCAGCTCCCTGGCGCATACTGGAGGTACAGGGTGGGCTAGTTGGACCCCAGGGACCCTCATGATTCAAGGGGACTTAATCCCCCAACTTAAAACGCACCACGGGGCGCGTTTGCACAGTGGTGAAGGAAGGGGGCGGGGCTTGAGGTGACATGTGTGCAAACAGGCCCCGTGGCGTGTTTTAAGTTGGGGGATTAAGTCCCCTTCAATCCTGAGGGTCCCTGGAGTCCAACTAGCCCACCAGGTACCTTCAGTAAGCACAACAAAGTTGCGTTGCAGAGAGGTGAAAAAGGTGCGTGGCCTCGGAACGCCTCTCTGCAACTCAGCTCTGTGGTCCTAACTGTAGGTACCTGGGGGGCTAGTTGGGCCTCAGGGACACTCAGGATTCAAGGGACTTAATCCACGCAACTAAAACGTGCCACGGGCGCGTTTGCACACATGTCACCTCCGGCCCTCCCTTCACCACTGTGCAAACGCTCCCTGTAGCGCGTTTTAAGAAGTAGTTTTAATCCCCCTGCCCTATTATGTACTAGGGACTTACAGAGGAGGTCATGCTAATCACAGGGGTACCCCAACGCATAGTGTTCCCTAGTGTATGTAGGTGTTTTCACTGTATTCTAAGTGTGTTTTAGCATAGCACTGGCTCTGGTTAGTCAGAGTCAGTTACCACCAGTACCCGTCGGAAAAAGTTGTGGGCACAGGATGATTTTGGAACAAGGCCTCTTTCTGCTCCTCTGTTGGTTCTTTCTGCACATCTTTTGCTTCTTCCTGCACTTTTCTTCGTCTTTGTGGACTTCTGTTGCTTCTTTCTGCATTTCTTTTGCTTCTTTCTGTGCGTTTTTCTTCTTTCTTCACATGTCCTACCTCTGTAGGCATAGTTAGAAACTAGCATTTAAAAAACCTTTGAAATTCACTTAAAAAACCATAGGTTTCAGGCACGTTATAATTAGAAATTAGCATTTAAAAACCTTTGAAATTCACTGAAAAAACCATAGGTTTCAGACACGTTATAGTTAGAAATTAGCATTTAAAAAACCTTTGAAATTCACTGAAAAAACCATAGGTTTTAGGGACAGTTATAGTTAGTTGGACATTTCACTCGTACAAAACCCGTGAAATTCCCCCGTTATAGTTAGCTCAGCTAACTATAACTCGCGCTCCCGCAATGCACTGCTGATGACGTCACATATTACATCACTCATGACATGGTCAGTGACATCACTGATGACATCTCAAATGACATCACTGATGACATCACTGATGACATCATCCATGTGATAATTTGATGCATCTTCTCACACCCTAATATAACTTTTGATACACCCACTGTAAATTACAGACTGCCATTGTCAAAACCATAGACACTCCAACACCAATCCCTACATACACACTCACTGATTCTTAGGTCTACACACACATCCACTCACTCACCTGTACAGTCACTCATACTTACGGTCACTCAGTACAGGACTATCATATGCACTCATACACCTACATAGACACTCACACACCGCCACTCATCCATAGAGGTACTCACACACCTAGTCAGTCATGCAAATAATTAATCACCCTGCCATTTACTCACCTATACAGTTATATACACACCAGCTCACTTACTCATACAAATACTAGCACATTCTTACGCTCTTATACAATCACTGATACAAGTACACACTCATCCATACAGCCACTCTCACAATCACACACTCTCACTTATAGCCGTTTATATACTCCAACACACATGTATACTGCCTTTGACATATGTAGTTACTCACACATGTACCACTGAGATATACATTCACTCACTAACACACCCATACACACACTCACCCACCCATACAGTCCATCACAGATGCACTCTTGAAACCATGCACCCAGTGAATCACCCACTCACACATCTATGCACAGAGTCACACACTCCCCACCCACACAAACACTCAGGCACCCATACAGATACTCAGACAACCAATCAATAACTCATATAGACACTCATGTAGCTATTCACAAACCCATGCAGCCACTTACACAGCAACAGACAGACGGATACAGACATTCAACACAGTTTAGTCACTAACCCATGCATTCAGTAAGATACGTTTAATTACTCACTTATAGAGTCAGTCACGCACCTACTAAATCATCCATCCAGACACTTATACACCCACTCATTCTTCAATATACCTTGGCATACATATTAAACATATTTAAACTTTATAGAAACACACAGTCACTGGATGATGTCATCAGTGATGTCATCAGTGATGTCATCAGTGATGTCACTGACCATGTCATGAGTGATGTAATATGTGACGTCATCAGCAGTGCATTGCGGGGGCGCGAGTTATAGTTAGCTGAACTAACTATAACGGGGGAATTTCACGGGTTTTGTACGAGTGAAATGTCCAACTAACTATAACTGTCCCTAAAACCTATGGTTTTTTCAGTGAATATATATATATATATATATATATATATATATATATATATATATATATATATATAAAAACCTACTGCCGGTCGCCAGTAGGTAGTTATAGTTAGGACCTAGTTTCCATAGGAAAAGCGTTTTTGATTTGCCAATATCTTTGGCGCTGTTTGACGAATCTTCGCAAACTTTTCAAATCTAATGGTTCGCTCAGGTCAGGTCCTGTCTTGAAAGTTTCGGGGTGATACGTCGAGGGGGCCGAGAAAAAAGGGGGATCCCAAAACGCGTTTTCTCCGTGTTAATTTCCATAGGAAACTTTAGACAAAGCTACAGCCCGAACTGCTGAACGGAATTACACCAAATTTGGCAAAAAGGTAGGTCTTGGTTCAGAAAGCGTTCTTTTTTTTTTTAATGGTGTAAATCTGTTCAGTAATTCAAAAATAACAAAATATTGATATCTGGTGACCGAGGAGGATTCGCGAACCCTCCCGACCACGAGCGTCATTCTGATTGACTGCCAACACTCCAAACCAAGAAGTGTCGGCAACCATCTTGTGACTCGGTAAAACCGAGTCACAAAAAAAAAGGGCATAAAATGATAAATAAAAGAAAAGGGGGCAGGGTAGAAACACCCTGACCCCCTAGGCCTGGTTAGGGGGTTCCACAGGGACCCCCAGGGCCTCAAAAAGCATTTTGTTAAAAAAAAATGGCAGGATTCGCGCTGAGTGGGTGAATCCCGCCGAGAAAAGAAAAAAAAAAGTGCGGGCACCCGCGCTTCGTTTTAATGAGCCCCCGGGTGGGCCAAGTCCAGGGGGAAATGCGCCTTGTGCCCCCCCCGCAGCCCCGGGGACCGCCACCTCCCTGGGGCTACCTTTAAAAACTGTGTGTGGGGGGGCTCGAGCCCCCCCACACTGCCCCGGGGACCACCACCTCCCCGGGGCATAGATGACTGAAGTGCGGGGGTCTGTTATGATACCCGGCCCCGGGGACCACCACCTCCCCGGGGCTATTTGCATGTTGGGAGGGGGGCTGTGCGGCCCCCCTCCTGGAGCCCTCCCTGGCCCTGACCCCCCAGGGCCGGCTCCAGCAATGTTTCGGTGTGCCCACCCCCGGGACATTGCAGTTTGCTATGGTAGGGCGGGAGCACGGCTCCCGCCCTGCCATTGCAAACTCTGCTTCACTTCATGGAAGCGAGAGCAGGAAACCTGTTCTCGCTTCCATGAAGAAAAGCAGTATTGCTTTTGGACAAGGGGAGCTGCATGTCAGCAGCTCCCCTGGTCCAAAAGCAATGCTGGCTCCCGCAGGAGGTGGGCATCCGGCAGGGACCGCGGGGGCATTGGGGCTCCCCCGCGGTCCCCAATGTGAGGGCTGGCCCCGGGAGATGGGCTCCCCGGGGACAGAAGTGGCCCAGGAGGGGGGCCACTTGGCCCCCTCCCTGTTTTAATTATTATTATTTTTTTTAAATAAGGCCGCGCCCCGGGGGATGGGGTCCCTGGGGCCAAAGTTGGCCACAGGAGGGGGGCATGCAGTCCCCCTCTAAAACTAATAATAAAAAAGCAGGGCAGGCCTCGGGGGATGGAGGCCCAGGGAAGGGGGACCACGCGGCCCCTTCACGTTTTTTAATTAATTAATTTTTTTAAATGGGTCAGGCCCTGGGAGATGGGGTCCCCAGGGCCCACAAAATATTAAGAGAAGGGGGGCCACACAGCCCGCCTTCCAATAAAAAAAAAAAGCAGAAGCCGACATCTTGCTGGAGGCCCCGCCCCCTCCCTGCACCACTATGCAAACGCGCCTCCTGGGGCGTTCTGGATTGGGGGATTAAGTCCCCTTGAATCCTAAGGGTCCTTAGGGGCCAACTAGCCCACCAGGTACCTCCAGTAAGCCCCACACAGTGGGATTGCTGAGAGGTGGTCCGAGGCCATGCCCCTTTTTACACCACTCTTCAAACGCACCTCTTGGCGCACTGCTGGTGGGGCGATGAGGTCCTCTTGTGTCCTGAGGACCTCAGGACTGAATGGACTTCATCCCCTGAGCAGCAGTGTGCCAGGCGGCGCGTTTGCAGAGTGGTGTAAAAAGGGGGCGTGGCCTCAGACCACTCTCAGCAATCCAGCTGTGTGGGGCTTACTGGAGGTAACAGGAGGGCTAGTTGGCTCCCAGGGACCCTCAGGAGGCAAGGGGACTTCATCCCCCAACCAAGAGCGCGCCAGGAGGTGCGTTTGCAGAGTGGTGAACAAAGGGGGCGTGGCCTGTGCCCACCTCTCAGCAATCCCACTGTGTGGGGCTTACTGGAGGTATCAGGTAGGCTAGTTGGCCCTTAACCACCCCCAGCACCGAAGGGGACTTTAATCCCCATCGAAGAGCACGCCAGGGAGCGCGTTTGCAGACTGGTGGGCAAAGGGGGCGTGGCCTGCTGTGAGAACTTACCAATGCTGCTGTGAGTGACTTACTGGCGGTAATAGGAGGGGTAGTTGTCCCCCGAGGTTGTCCTTGGGGGCCAACTACCCCTCCTGTTACCTCCAGTAAGTCCCAAACAGTGGGATTGCTAAGAGGTCTTCGGCGGCCATGCCCCCCTTTCACCACCACTCTGCAAACGTGCCTCCTGGCACACTACGGGTTGGGGGATGAAGTCCACTTTTCTCCTGAGGGACTTTGGGGGCCAAGAAGCCCTCCTTGTACCTCCTTTAAGTCCTATGCAGCGGAATGCCTGAGCGGTGGTCGGTGGTCCAGCCCCCTTTCTCCACCTCTCTGCAAACGCGACTACTAGTTAAAGAAGCATTTGCAATGTAATAGGTTTTGCATTTGCGAGTGTTAGAGCTATTGGCGTTGTAAATATGTTCATTTGAGATGTCATCAGTGATGTCACTGACCATGTCATGAGTGATGTAATATGTGGTGTCATCAGCAGTGCATTGCGGGGGCGCGAGTTATAGTTAGCTCAACTAACTATAACAGCCAAATTTCTCTGGTTTTGTACGAGTGAAATGTCCAATTAACTATAACGTCCCTGAAACCTGTGGTTTTTCAGTAAATTTCTAAGGTTTTTTAAATGCTAATTTCTAACTATAACATCCCTGAAATCTGTTTTTTTCAGTGAATATATATATATATATATATATATCCATACACATGAACATTGTAGATCCTAGGCTTTACAGCTGTGAAAACTATTGGCTTTACAGGTTATTTGCCACCTGCTATCCCCTACTCTTTAAGTGGGGAATTACTTTGTCCGGTGTCTTTAACTTTTCGGGAGCTTCTAGCCACTCATTTGTTCATTTGCAATGCAATAGGTCTCGCATTACTGAAAGTTTAAGCTATTGGCGTTGCATTATTATTAACATCGCCAATAGCTCAAACTTTCAGTAATGCAAGATCTATTGCATTGCAAATGCTTGTTTAATTTATGCACAATCTTGTTTCAGGATGAATGGCTTTTGTTGATTAACTTAATTGCTTTCACAGTGGCCTTCTGCAGTGTTTCGTATAGGCAGATGTGCCTACTCTTATGTACTTAACCAACCCGTGCTAGTTCTAGGTGACACAGATCTTGTTCTAGTTAAATTTATGTCTCTCACTGTCTCAGAACAGACTGCTA
>CAWUFW010021867.1:0-109652 GCA_963921515.1 Calotriton arnoldi
GGGGCGTGGTCTGCCGTGCTGCGGAATGGCCGCTAGTTAGGCGAGCTCCCGCCGGCCGAGACAAAATCCTTCACAATCCGCACATAAGGAGTGAACCGGACTGCTGAAACCCTATAGCGGCGCCGCCCAACAGCTAAGGCACCTAGCGCTCGAGACTCGGAGCTCTGAGTCCACCCACGGCGTGTGAAACTGCCGAACACTACGAGCGAGCGCCGAGGCCGCACTGCGAGGTGGAGAGGTAACGGGGACGCGGATCACCTGAGCCCGGGGATTGGCGACTGCCCTAGGCCGCGCACGGGCCCGGGACGAGGACGCAGATCCACCCGGCGGCTGTAACTCGGCATACCGACCTAGAAACCGACTGCGGAGAAGGCGGACGCCGGCCGCTAGGTAAATTGGCCCAGAAAATCCAGCGAGGTTTCCCCTCGGGAGGCGTACGTGGATGACCAAAGCGGAGTGGTTGCTGGTAGTGTCCCTGTGACTGCCTAATGATCGGAGAATCCGTGGTCCACGCCTGGATGCTCTGACACCTGCGACGGAGGGCACGGACGCTGAGAGCCGGGGAGCGCCGAGTGAGATAGCGCCAGGAGCTGGCAGCCGTGAAGACGCGAGAGGAAATTGAGCCCGGGGTCTGACAGAGACCCCAGGCCGTACATCGACAGCTGTACACGGGCTTGGCACGACTGCTTGGTAAACTCCTGCGGAGGGCCCTACTTAATCACCTCGCTGGAAGCCGACGTGGGCCTTGTGCTGAGGAGCCCCAGCGAGATTGCTGCACCGTGTGGGACTCGCGGAAGGCCCCGGTGGGCACCCGAGGTGAGTCAGCGACGGCTTTGGGATTGAGGAGGCCGCGGTGCACTGGGGAGATAATATCTACATAGCAACTGATAGCCAGCCTGTGCACGGGAGGCTTGGAGACTTTGCACACTAAGGATATACCGCGCCAAGCAATCGTCACTGTGGGGCAAGTATCCGGGAGGCACTGAACAGCCATTTTGTTGCCACGCTGCCTGGTCGAGGGGAACTGGATGCCTGAAGGATCGGTGGATGGGAGACTCCGTTGGAGGTGAGCCTTGCAAGTAAGATCCTCGGGAAGACACCTTGCGATATCCCCCCCCAAATAAATAAAAACAAAACAAATAAAAATAACAATTAGGCGTAACTACTCCCTCCATTGATGGACTGTGGTGAGCGGCACGGACGCTATGTTAGGCCCAAGACGAGCTTGAGTGGCGAAGACAGGCCCCGCGCTGGGCAGGGACATGTGGTGTGAGATATAAACAGAGTGCAAAAAGCGGCAGCGTAGTCCAGGGACTGCGGCAGAGAGACGCAAAAGCGGATTGGCTGGCTCCCTCTCGTGAACCTGCAACAATGGGCAAGCAAGATGCCAAACAGCCCAAGTTGACTTTTGAGAACAAGAGGGCCACGCGGCATACGGAGTCGGAGCCTGAGGCGAGATCTGACAGAAATGCGGACTCACCACTAGAAGATCAGGGAGAGGACCTGAGATCACTAATGTTGGAGATGCGATCCAGCCTACGAAACATCGACACTAAACTGGACACCCTCACGGGACAACTAGACACTGTCAAAAAACAGGTGGATCCCCATGAAACGCGGCTCGATATGCTGGAAAATAGGCACACAGAGTTCAATGAATTTCAAGTTGAGACGAAGGAACACCTATTGCACATGGATAAGTTGCTGGGCATAATCCGTGCAAAGAATGAAGATTTAGAGGCGAGGTCACGTAGAAACAATCTACGCATAACGGGTAACCGGAAACGACGGCCATGTCCAAAATCGAGGTGTATGTCACTAATTTGCTGCACGAACTGTTTGATCCCCATTTGTCCAATGTTTTTGTGGTGGAACGGGCGCACAGATCCCTCGGCCCTAGACCACCGGTCGGAGCGACCCCACGACCCATCCTGGCGAAAATCTTGAATTACCAAGACCGGGATCAGATCCTCAGGTTAGCGAGGGAGAAGGGTTCAATATCACATCAAGGAAATAATATCTCCTTTTACCCGGATTTTACACCTGCCGTGCAGGCGGCACGGAGGGAATTTTTGCCTGCCAAGCGCATGTTGCTACAAGCCCAGATGCCGTACTCCCTGCTCTACCCGGCTAAGTTGAAGGTGACGTATGATGGAACTGTACACCATTTCACAGACGCGAAATCTGCCACGAAGTTTGCCAAGCATGTGGGGGGGATGCGAAACAAGAAGAGCCAGGTACCGCCGGATTTACAAGATGCTCGCCTTAGCGACAATGACTGAATATAGAATTGTGTGGATTTGCTCCTGGTGAGATCGGAGAGTTGGGGGTACTGGGGGGGTACTGGCGTCCTGATGATATTGAGCTCCT
Organism: Calotriton arnoldi; assembly: GCA_963921515.1. Classification (NCBI taxonomy): domain Eukaryota; kingdom Metazoa; phylum Chordata; class Amphibia; order Caudata; family Salamandridae; genus Calotriton; species Calotriton arnoldi. The sequence goes on from CAWUFW010021867.1 coordinate 2,371, forward strand.
GGACGCTTTACAAATGTTCTTAAATGATGTTTCCGGGATGGGCTCCTTAACTTGCATTGCTTGTAATAAGACATCGGTTCACTCCGCAGTGCTCTTGGCCACCCTGTTGCTGACAGGAGAGATGGCCGGTACACCTTGCCCCCATGGGAGAGCTCCCAACACGAAGCTCTACAGTTCTAATGTTTGGGGGGAATTCTGCAACCTGATTGGGGGTTGGAGTGGGTGGTGGGGGGAAGGGGGGAAGTTGTTTTGGGTGTTTGGGGGTTTACAGCCGGGGGTCCTGGGTGGGAAGGGTTGGGTTTCCGATAGCCAGTGTAATGCCCTCAGAAACGCATGACAGTAGGGCTATAGGCAGACTGGGGTCCCGACACAAGTCGCCACACGCCCAGCTCCACTGTGGTTACATTACCTCAACATGTCCGGATTGAACTTTCTCACATGGAACATTCATGGGATAAATGACGGCCGGAAGGCCAGACTGATCCATTCATATCTTATTAGGCATCAGATAGATGTATGCATGCTACAAGAAACAAATCTTAGCATAAATCCCTCCCCACGATTAAAACATAATAGATGGGCATCATCATATTCCTCAGTGTATTCAAATTACGCCAGGGGGGTGGCAGTGTTGATTCGGAGAGGCCTGGACTGGAAGGGTGGATTGATACATCTGGACCCAGAGGGGAGATTCGCTATCATACAGGGATGCTTAAGTGGGAGTGAGGTTGTATTGGTGGCAGTCTATGGCCCTAACTCCGATTCTCCAGACTTCTTCCAACGTATATGGGCGATTGTGAAAGCCACTAACTGTGACACGATTATTTGGGGTGGGGACTTCAACGCTATATTAGATGACGAGCAAGACAGGAAAGGGACATCGCGGACCCTACACCCGGCGGCAAGCGAGACACTGAAGGCCATATTAGAGGACGGGGATTTAGTAGATATCTGGAGGCATCTTCATCCCGATGTCCGGGAGGGCACGTGCATTACCGAATTCCACAGGGCTTGGTCCAGGTTAGACTTCTGGCTCGTCTCCAGGGATGTGGCCACATGGGTTAAGGAAGCGCTGCATCTTCCCAGGTCATTATTGGATCACGCACCTTGCCTCCTGCGGCTGGAGCTGCCGAACACCGTACAAAAGATGTATACTTGGAGACTGCCGCAAGATGCTTTGCTAGATGAGGTTTTTCAGGAGGTAGTCAGGGGCGACATCACAAATTTTTTTTCTCTGAATTCTGGATCGGTCGATTCGGTGGCCACGCTATGGGAGGCATTTAAGGTGGTGGTTCGGGGGAACTGTATTGCAAGGAAGGCCGGCGTGTTGCGAGCCATTTGGGGTACGCTTGCACGGCTCGAAAAACAGATAAAGGAGATGGAAGTCCAGTTCTACGCTACGGGAGACTCAACACTCCTAGCATCAATTAAAGAAAAGCTTATGGAGTTCGAGGGCGAGGAAGATCGGGAGGTTACATTTCTGGGCAAACATGCGCAGGCAAGGAGGTATGGGGAGGGAGACTGCCTTGGGAGGACGTTGGCTGCAATGTTACGCCCACCACGTAATACTGCCTTTGTGCCCACACTTGCGAACCATAATGGGCCGCAAATACGAGGACAGCGGGACATTCTGGAGGCCTTCACTGGCTTCTATGCAGATTTGTATACTACGAAACAGAACCTTTCGCCGGAGGGGCTATTACCATTCCTTGAGTCCCTGGAACTCCTTTGGTTGAGTAGGGGACACAGAGAATACCTTGACGCTCCCTTTACAGTACAGGATATCGCCCAGGTCATCAAGGGACTGCCCTCGAACAAGGCCCCAGGGTCAGACGGACTGACCACTATTTTTTATAAAACTTATGTGGAAGAACTGGCCCCCCAATTACATGAGGTATATGTAGAGGCACTTGAGTCCGGAGTCTTGCCCCCATCGATGAGGGAAGCCATTATCGTCACCCTGTTGAAACCGGGTAAACCGGACGATGAAATGGATTCCTACCGACCGCTCTCATTAATAAATGTAGACGTTAAAATATTTGCGAAGCTGATCGCCAATAGACTACAGCCCCTGCTCCCACTAGTGGCACGACCTGATCAATCAGGTTTTATCCCGGGCAGGTCTACTTCACAAAACTTGCGGACATTATTCTCCATCTTGCACTATCTACATCCAGAGACCCAAGCGGCGGCTGTATTTTTGGACGCAACAAAAGAGTTTGATACGCTGGAGTGGCGATACCTATTTGCGATCCTAGAGCGTATGGGGTTTAGCCCACTTTTCTTAAACCTGATAAAGTTACTTTATACGAAACCCATGGCACAGGTACGAGTGAATGGTCTGCTTTCGGAACCCTTCACCGTATCACGGGGGACGAGACAGGGATGCCCACTCTCCCCGTTGCTGTTTGCGATCGCAATGGAACCTCTCGCCGCACGTGTTCGGCAACATCACACAGCACGGGGCATTGGTTTCAGCACGCGGAGTCTCCTGATATCGCTATACGCAGATGACGTCACACTGTATGTTTCTAACCCGGCGGTAAACCTAGATCCTATTCTGCGGGAGTTCATCAAATTTGGGGGTCTCTCTGGAATATCTATCAATTGGGCGAAATCCGTCCTATTTCCGTTAACTGACAATACGACACGAAGTGTGTCCGAGTTCCCACTTAAATGGGCGGCAGAGCCTGTGAAATACCTGGGGGTTTGGATTAGCAGGGATGTGCAGGAGCTCTGGAATCTCAATTTTGGACGGGCCACGGCTTGGTTGGAAGGGAAAATAACTGCCTGGGCTGGTCTTCCGTTGTCACTGGCTGGACGCATCGCCTTAATAAAAATGGTGGTCCTGCCTAAATTTTTATATTTGTTTGTAAACGTGCCCATTGTGCTGACACAGGCTTTTTTTCGGACTCTGCGGTCATTGTTAATATCTCTAACTTGGGCCGGGAAGCAGGCCAGGGTGTCATGGGAGCTGCCCACACTGCCGTTGCGCCAGGGAGGTCTGGGGGCCCCCGACATGAAGCTGTATGCCTGGAGTGCGCAAGCTCAATTTTTACATTACTGGGTGCACCCTACCCCATTTCAGCCCCATGTGGCGGTGGAGGAGGATCTGGCTAAACCGCTGCCGTTGAACGTAGCACTCTATGGTGAATATAAACGCCCCCGGGACGGCATTGACACGGTGGAAACGCTACGTTGGGCATGGCACCAATTAAGGAAACGGGCTGGGGCCGCTACCTTATACGCACCATCGATCCCCCTTGTGTGCAACCCATTGCTGTTCCCAATAGGGGTCGGGGTGGGGCCCAGACTCGCGCAAGCCATGCAACTAACCACATTTGGTGATTTGTATCCAGAGGAGACGTTTCGGCCGCCCCCGGAAGCCGAGGATGGGCACCTAGTAGATTTTGCGGAGCAATTCGCATACCATAGATTAAAACGAGCTTGCAGGTCGCTTCACGCCACCTTTCCCGTCGTTCTCCCCCCGCTGCCGGCGTTGGAAAATGTGCTAGCCGGCAAATCCCCACGCAGATTGATTACCAGAATATATAATAACATGCAGGGGTCGGCCCCTGTTTTGATCCCCATGGCACTAGAAGCATGGAGCGCGGAGCTTAGAGTCCCACTGTCAGAGGACCAATGGCAATATTGCTGTAGCCAGTTGACTGCACTTTCTCCTAATTACAGGCTTCGACTTATCCACTTCAAATTTTTACATAGATTTTACCGAACGCCGGAAAGATTGCATCATATGGGGCTGCGAGTGGATGCATGTTGCTGGCGGTGCGGGGCGACTCCGGCGGGATTTCTGCACATGGCATGGGAATGCCCACGACTAACTAACTACTGGACGGCAATTTGTCATACTATTAGTCAAATCACGGGGGTTGCTGGGGAGCCTGATCCACTGCAGTGCCTATTGGGGTATGTTAAGGAAACGACAGTGAGCTATAGGAAATTACACGCCATGCTTTTATTATTTGCAAAGCGTCGGATTGCGCTTCATTGGGGAGGGACGAAAATACCATCGGTAAATGACTGGCTCAGAGACGTGACTTTTGGACACTCACAACTTACTCTGTTTTGGGAATTGATGCCATCGGCGGCTAGGCCGAGGGACATCTGGGGACCATTTGTAGATTGGGCTGGACAACACGCGGGCTGACACACTCTGTAACCAGACGATACCTGGGGAGGAGGAGATGCTCTAGATTAGAGTACTAGTGGCGTATCTGGTAATCATTGTTGGGAAGGGAATGGCAGAATGACGTTCAGAGGACCTACGGAGGAGACTATATGATGTTGAATGCTTAAGAATCAGGCAGATTGAGTTATCATGCCTAGTTGAAATATGTACGATAGACACGACTGAAGACCTGTGGATTAAGAAAAGGATTGGGGCGTGGGGTGGTGTGGACCCTGGCTGTTTCGTGAAATGTATTACATCTGATATGTTGTCATGCTATGCTATAACTTCTAAATCTCATTGGGCACGAGACCTGGCTTTGATGTACTTCTGTTTTCTTTGAAAATGTCAATAAACAAAGAAGGTACCATTCTCGGGAAATGCTAATATCCCATCATTTTTGGTATATTCTATCCAATTCTCCATCCATACACAAGTATGATAACCTCTCTCCATCATCATGAATGAAGCGGGCGTTTTAGCTGGTGGAATGATAATTCCTTCTCTAGTTTTGATTGGTTTATCCTTTTTAAAATAATTCTTTATCTTTTGCAGAAAGGACATTTTTCTCTTTTCTCCGTACATCTTGGGTAAATCCCGATGTATATAATTATATTCTGAAAAACCCAGGAATCTCCTATCCGGACGAGTTCCTGTTAAAATCGGATCGCGTTCTACCATGCAATCTCTATCCACTAAGATTTTAGCTTCTAAAATATCAACCAATCAAATGTCTACTAACTTTTATTTCTGAACCAATCCTAACGCGGCCTTTCGATGACGTTTGTCTGTCATCCCCTCCTTTACAATCTGCGCTTCTCTGTCCCTCGCTGTTTCAACCAATCCCAGCGCGGCAACTGTGACGTCAGTACTGCTCCTGACTACTAACCCCTCCTTTACAAGAGTCGTTCCACACCCGCTGTTTCAACCAATCCAAGCGCGGCGTTTGTGACGTCAGCTCCCTCTCCGGCAGCTGACCCTCCCTCTCCGGCAGCTGACCCTCCCTTTACAAATCTTACGCAAACTTTATTTTCTCTATAAATCTTAATTAAATTTCAGTAACAACATAAAACATTCGCTATCGTGCCAGTTTCTCTAAAAATAGAAAAGATAGTTTTCTCTCACACTTAGTAAAACCTTTCCGTTTACTAAACATATACTACGAGTAAAACCCTTCTGTTTACTCTTCACACAAGCTCCAGAAATACCTGTTACTTCTCCAATGTTACCCTTTCTAGGTGATATAACATCAAATTTTCACCAGCGTACTCCTTTGCTATCACTCACACGTATATTCCCTAACCAATACTGATAGTCCTGCTTAACTTTTCAGTACTATTTCTGCCTGACAGATAACCTCACTGCAGTATGGCTTCCACTTACCAACCGCTATTCAATTTTCCCCGGGGATTCTGGACAACATAAAACAAACTTTGAATACACGGATGTTAGTTCATAAAAATAAAATTCTCATTACCCAATTAACAAAGAGTAACCATCCTCTGCTACCAGAAAACTGATCCAGCGCGATATTAGCAAACAGCATTCATACACTAGATACTCACTTGGGCCCATACATTCATACTACGCTAATACTTACGCTGGGTTTTATCAGTTGTTACTCTTTATCAAAATCCCTGCTACCAATTACCTTCCGATTGAAGAGTAATGACTTACCAATGAATCCTTTGCTAATTGGGAAGTTTAAAATGAGTGACATTCATTATAGTACATAATCCTGAAATAACCACTGAGTCAGGAAGTTTTAAAATGTTTATCTAAAGATTTAGCAGAGTAAATTACAGAAACACATGGTACTTAGTCGCATATCATAAGGGAAGCATAGAATAATAATTATTGATTAATGACGGTCCCTCAGAAAGGAGAAGATAGAGACAGCAGCGCAACTAAAGGTTGCATTTATATTTACCTAAATGCGAGAACCAAACCCTGGCCAAGGAGTTGGATAGATTAGGACCCAGGAAGGATGAAGAGCAAAGACCTCCTCCAGGATCAGGACAGGACCGGTGACCTCTCTACAACGACACCTGCGTCGTTCCCCTCTCTGGTACTTCGCTTCTCTTCGATTCTCCCGTTTCTTCCTTCTAATGGATTCCGCCGCCCCCACCTCAGGACCTCTCTGGACAGCGGTTCAGTCTGCAATCGATCAGCTTGACGGTCTGGAGCTCTTCGCCTGATCTGCATGAACGCCTGATCTGCTCTCTTGCAGCATCTCCTTCTCACTAATTAGCTAATTCTATATCTATTATACCCTTCTACGCCCATGTACCTCCCCTTAATGTTGCTAAAATATGGGACCACTACTTCTGATTGGACAGGGACAGGGGGTGGATTCTCACACCATATGATTTTAGTTCATTTTCTGTAGACCATTGTCTTTAAACTACCGCCCATCCAATTTTATACATTTGCTTTATTTCCCACCCGTCTCACGACAAATGTTATATATTCTTCATATACAAAGTTTCAATGTTCAACAGGAAAGGCAAGAGCACATCAGCTTCGGCCACCAGGTCATGGCCTTGGACGACGTCCAGGTTGACTTCATTCTTTGGCAGCCAAGGAGGACACATGCGCAGAATCATTGTCTCTCGAATTTCAGATCACCAACCCCAGGCCCAAGTTTACGAACTAATAAAAGTCAAATAAGAAAATATTAAAATCACAAATAATAGGTTTCACTGTATACCCACTCTTTCTACTCCATCCCCATTTACTTATAAATCTATCCCGCATTAGTAGCGTTAAGAAAACGACAAATTAATAATAACACAAGAGCAAGCTGAAGCATGTGAAAACATCAAGCAGCCATTTTAGAGCACACTGCGCAGAAGCGGAAATTTCCCACCAAGCAAAGAAAGAAGTCACACCATGTGATATGGTTGAGACATGCGCAGTAAGGTTCACGCGCAGAAGCGGCCATTTTAGAACAAGACAAGCGTTACTTGTTAGTTAGAACACATAGGCAAGCTTCCTTGCTATTCGTGTAATGTATGCAACGTTAGTATAAACAATACATAATTAATAAATTAATACTGTGAGGTGATTGCATTCAAGCAAGTCTCATTTTTGAGTCCTTGCTCCATCAGTGACGTAGAACACTCTGGTATTTGTATATATACCAAAAGGTCATCGACATAAAGAGAATCCTGGTTTTCATGGTCCGAGACCCATTTGATTCCCCACAGCCCTGCATCGCAGAGGATCCATTCTACTAGGGGCTTCAGAACAAGTGCAAAAAGAAGCGGGGAGAGAGGCCATCCTTGTTTTGTCCTTCTCTCTATCAGAAACTGGGAGGACAATACGCCATTAGCTCACAATCGCACTCAGGGAGCATGTTAAAGGATCTTAAAATAGCAGAGAAATCATGTATCAAAGCCCATTCACCTCAAGATTTGGAACATGTAGGGTAAGTGAACTGAGTTATGCCTTCTCGAAATCTATCAGATCAAAGGCCTGGATCATTTCAGCTGCCCTGGCCATGAACAGCTGGAGTGGCCATTTGCAGTGTCGGGTTCAGCGGACTGGCATAAAGCCATTTTGGTCGTAGTTGATCCGGGATCTAATTACATGCATCAACCGTGTGGCCAGTATCTTTGCCAGGATCTCCACTTCTGAGTTAAGCAATGAAATAGGTCTTAAAGACTAGCATTCGGTCGGGGCCCTCCCCTGTTTTGGGTTTCATCCTAATCATGGTGCCCCTCAAGTCAACCAGCAGCTGGCCCACCTCCAGAACCTCCTTGTAGACCTCCAAGAGATGTGGAGCCAGTATAGAGAAATATTTCTTAAAGAATTCTGCTAGTTCAGCCACTATTCAAAACAGTGATCACTTCTTGAGCCTCTTCAAGGGTAAGAGGGCTCAAGATCATATCTCTGCAATAAGTTAAATTACTTTATAAGTAATCGAGTGGTGTTGCTCAGTGGGTGGGGGGACACACGTGGTATAGAGGAAGGCATAATAAGCGGCAAAAGCATAAGCTACAAATATGGCATCTAACACCAGGGTGCCATAGCTTTAACATATCTGTGAGAACATGCAGAGTTCCAGATAATGTGTCACCAGCCAGTACAATAACTCGCCTGACTTTTTTTTTTTTGTAAACAAATTTTATTGTGGTTTTACAATGTAAGCAATTGCTTAGTTCAGGACATGAAAACCATTGAACATGACACAGTGGTATTAGATGTACTTTCATTTCAGTCTGAACATAATCAGTAGTTTCCACAGGCAGTTTGTCATAAATGTTATCACCAGGAAATCAGCCCTTCACTATTCCCTCTAAATAATTGTCCCAGCCCTCCTCCCCATCAGGGCGTCCATGTCAGGTTCTTTCAGACAATCCAATAGAGTGTTCCACGCCCGGACTTTGTCTATAGGACACCGGCCCCTCCTCAACTCCTGAAACAACCTTCACCATCGTATCCCACCCATAGGGTTAGGACCTCCTTCCATTTACTCAACACCGGGATCTTGGCTGCCTTCCAGTGCATAGTAATTGCCCGCTTTGCAAGACTCAGTGCCAGGTCCACATATTTAGTGATTTCTTTATGCTTGGTTGGACGTGGGAATCCTCCCACTAGGCATACCAAAGGAGTGCATGGGATTGCTCTCTCTGTAACCTTAGTTATGCATTCTATCGCACCCTCCCAGAATTCAAGTAGGTTAGGGCAAGACCAAACCATGTGGAACTTTTCAGTTCCACATTCTCTGCACCTGGTGCATGCTGCTTCAGGCGCTCCAAACATCCTAAGGATTTTACCAGGGGTAAGGTACGTAAGAAATAGAAGTTAATTATCTTAAATCTGGCATTGCGCGAAACTGTGTGTGTGTTAGCCAGTATTGTGGCCCAGTCTGGCTCCGTGATTGGGAGTGTAACATCATCCTCCAAATTTCTGATGCAGCTCCTCCAATGGGGTTACGATGTCGGCCTGAAGTGCGTGATATAGATTAGTAACTGCCTGGATTTTGCCCTTTCCCAATGCAGTGGACATGACAACATTGATGAGTACAGGGCTCAGTTGTTCCCATTCTCCAGTGATTCTGCAGTGTTGCCACCGCTGCCCAGTGCAATAGGAACTGTTGCCGAGGCAGCTCAAAAGTTTCCACAAGGCCATCATACACCAATAGCTCCCCGTCTCTATATAGGTCTCCAAATTGGGTCACTCCAAAAGAAGTAGAGCAGCCGTGGGAGTGCCTCAAGTTTTGCAATAGCAATCCATCCTCTACAGATAAAGGAGGGGCTTTCCAGAAGTTTACACTGGTGCGGAGAACTATGATGGCTGCCCCGATGTTACAGTCTAGGCGATCCTGGGGGTCATGGTTGATTTTGACTCCCAGATATTTTAAACAGGTCCCCTCCCAAGAGAGACCCCATGGGTCTCTGGGTTGTGGCATGTGTTTGCAGAGGGGGAAAAGGTGAGACTTCTGACAATTAAGGCAGAGTCCCAAACAGTTGCCGAATCGCTCCAGGAGCAATATAGCTCCCAGCAGATCCTCCTCCACATCACGGGGGATCAAGAGCATGTAGTATGCGTATAACACAATCCAGTGGGAAATGCCCTGCCTCTCTAGTCCCCGATAGAAAGTCTCTGAGTGCGCGTTGCCAGCTAGTGGCTCAACTGTGACTGCAAATAACAACGGGGAGAAAGGGCAACCTTGCTGTGCCCCCATCCCACCACATAGGAGTTACTTTACCAGTGCGAACTCTGGCCATGGGTGCTGAGTAGAGGACCTGGTACACTGAAGGAAACCATCTCCCATCCCCATCTTAGACATCACCTGATAGAGATAGTCTCACTGCAGCAGGGTATCAAATGCTTTTTCAATATCAATGGTGACTATCACTGCTCTGCCCTTTTATAGAGACGCAGCCTCCATAAGTGAGAGGAGTATTGAGTGCCGTATTTGGTCAACATGGATTAGCTTGGATATATGTGGCAAAAGGAGGTTATCTACAGATGGATGTGTACAGATCCTGTCACATACAACAATGTGCACTACTCTTGCCCATACTTTGCAATACTACTTGGATGAAGTTCACTCACAAATTCAATATTTTAAACATTTTAACCCTGGTTCATTAATCAATATATGTACATTGCAACCATGTGCTCAATACTATTAACAACCACAGAAGAACATATACATGTTAACACTTCTCATATATTGTCTGTGTTGTACAGTATTTTATTTTTCTCTAAACATTATGCATTTGACATGAGGTTTTTTTTCCTTCTATGCCAATTTACCCAATGCATTTTGGGAATCCCTTCGTCAGGGGAACTCTACAATTTTAGACACTAGGGGTTTATTACTGCACTGTTTAAAGTCATATTTTTATAGGGAGTTTGTATAAAAACAATCTTTTAAACCGATTTTCTGTTTTCGTGATTACTCATAGAGTCGCGATGACGTCGGGACCAGTGACAATCACGCCTTTTTTATAAAGTGCAAAACACATAGATGCCCACATTTTACAGTATTTTAGACAATAGGGGCTTATTAGTGGACAGTTTAAAATCATATTTTCCGAGGGAGTTTGTATGAAAATGATCTTTAAAATCTATTTTCTGTTTTCACGATGATGCCGGGTGCCGTGATGATATCGGTAGCTGCGATCACCGCGAATACGCCGCGAAATGACAAAACAAAAGCAGATCTTCAATAGCCACCACCACATACAAAACTTATAACTGCAAAATAGATTATAACCAACACACTAAACACATTACTATCTGAAAGACTCTATAATAGCATGTATAACTCCCTTACTGTCTCTATGACACAGTGTATAGCTCTTTCAGTGGAACCTGTAACTGTATGCATCACTGTATCAGCAAGTCTCTCATTCACTGTATAAGTATTTCAGTGGATCTGTGAGACGGTGCATCAATCTATCAATGGTTCTGTAATGAACTGCGTGACTGTCTCAGTGCATCTATGACTGTGTGCATCAGTGTTTTAATGGGTCTGTGATTGGTTGCATGAGCCTCTTAGTCGATTTGTGAGTAGGTGCATGAGTGCCTTTGTGCATTTGTAAGTAAGTATATGACTGTTCGACTGGATCTGTGAGTGGCTATATGAGTGTCTAAGTGGGTGAGTAGGTGCTCATATATGGGTGAGTGAGTGAGTGGGTGCATGCATGTTTGAGTGGGTCTGTGAGTGAGTGCATGAGTCTCTCAGTGGGTCAATGACTGGGAGCATGAGTGTCTGAGTTGTTCTTTGAGTGGGTGCATTGGTCTCTGAGTGGGACTGCGAGTGGGTGCATGAGTCTCTGATTGTATGAGTGCCTGGGTACATAAGTCTCTGAGTGGGTCTGTGAGTGGGTGTGTGAGTGACTGTATAGGTGTATGAGTGTGTGAGTGGGTCTGTGAGTGGGTGTATGAGTGTCTAAGTAGATCTGTGAGTGGGTGGATGAGTGTCTCAATGGGTCTGTGAGTGAGAGCATATGTCTCTGAGTGGGTGAGTGACTGGGTGCATGCATGAGTGTCTGAGTGGGTCTGTGACTGGGAGGGTGAGTGTCTGGGTGGGTCTGTGAGTGGATGCATGAGTTTTTGAGTTGGTGAGTGAGTGGGTGCATGTATATCTGAGTGAGGCTGTGAGTGGGTATGTGAGTCTCTGTGTGTATGAGTGAGTGACTGAGTGCTTAAGTCTCTAAGAGGATCTATGATTGAGTGTGTGAGTGACTGTATGGGTGTCTCAATGGGTCTGTCAGTGGGTCTTTGAGTACATATGTGAGTGTGTGAGTTGGTCTGTGAGTGGGTGTGTGAGTCTCTGTGCGTATGAGTGAGTGACTGAGTGCTTAAGTCTCTAAGAGGATCTGTTACTGAGTGTGTGAGTGAGTGCATGGATGTCTCAATGGGTCTGTCAGTGGGCCTGTGAGTACATATGTGAGTGTGTGAGTGGGTCTGTAAGTGGGTGCATGAGTCTCTGAGTGGGTCTGTACATGGGTGCATGACTCTTTGAGTGAGTCTGTAAATGGGTGCATGAGTATCTGAGTGGGTCTGTGAGTGAGTACATGAGTGCCCAAGTAGATCTGTGAGTGGGTGTAAGAGTCTCTAAGTGGATATGAGACTGTGCGTATAAGTCTATGAGTCTATGAGTGGGTCTCTAAATAGGTGCAGGAGTCTCTTAGTGGGCCTGTACATGGGTGCGTCACTCTCCAAGTGAGTCTGTAAATGGGCTCATGAGTACTTGAATGGGTATATGAGTGGGTGCATGAGTATCTGACTGGGTATGTGACTGGATGTATAAGTGTGTGAGTGGGTATGTTAATGGGTGTATAAGCATCTGAGTGAGTTGTGAGAGGCTACATGAGTCTGTGACAGTGACCGGTAAGTGTGTACAAATATATATATATTTTTTATATTTTCAACAATATTCACGGTGTCGCTGCGATATTTGCAAAGTCCCCTCAATGGCACACGGGGCCGTGCTGGCGATCGCGGCATCGTCGCAAATTTCACGCACAATTAAAAAAATCAATTTTGGACACAAAACTTGTGTCACTAACACCCCCATTTCTCAAACAACCTCCATCCTGACCCCTCATGTTAGCTTTCACTGAAATTTTCTGCCCCGGGAACCGTTCCCGATCGATAAAATGGCAGCCTCAACTTTCTGTTCAGGTTGTGGCCAGCCAATCAGAGCATTCCCGCTGGCATGCGCATTCACAATTTTCAGCGAAATTGTCATGAAATATTTACGACCATCACAAAATTGCCACAAACTATCCTTGGCCAGAGATATCACTATAATTTTCGTTTGTCATTTCTCAAAAACTACTGAATGGATTTGCACCTTATAACAAAATGCACAATCTGCGTAACAACATCTACCTTTCTGCCAAATTTGGTGTAATTCCGTCCAGCGGTTTGGGCTGTATGTTCAACAAAGCTTTCCTATGGGAATTAACATTACAAATGCACCCTTAATTTGCACCCCTATTTCTCAGTCCCCACTACATGGATCACCTCCAAACTTTCCATAACACACAGAACCTACTTTGACACTTTTTTGGGAAATGTTAATGCAGATTGGTCAAATGACACCAAAGTTATACGCATGTCAAAAATGCTTTTCCTATTGAAACTAGGTCCTAACAATAACTCCCTACTGGCAACCACCAGTAGGTCATATATATATATATATATGTTTATATTTGTATATATATTTTTTCACTGAAAAAACCACAGGTTTCTGGGACGTTATAGTTAGGATGAGATTTCACCCATACAAAACCAGAGAAATTTGGCCGTTATAGTTAGCTGAGCTAACTATAACTCACGCCCCCAATGCACTGCTGATGACGTCACATATTACATCACTCATGACATGGTGGATGACATCTCAAATGACATCACTGATGACATCATCCAGTGACTGACTGTTTCTTAAAAAGTTTAAGAATGTTATATATATATGCCAAGGTGTATTGAAGAATGAGTGGGTGTATGAGTGTCTGAATGGATGATTTAGTGGGTGTGTGACTGACTGTATAAGTGAGTGATTGAATGTGTCTTAGTGAATGCATGGGTGAATGACTAATCTGTGTGAATGTCTGTATCAGTCTGTCAGTTGGTGTGTAAGTGGCTGAATGGGTTTGTGAGTAGCTACATGAGTGTGTATATGGGTTAATGATTGGTTGTCTGAGTACCTGTATGGGTACCTGAGTGTCTGTGTGGGTGGAAGGGGTGTGACTCCCTGCATGGATGTGTGAGTGGGTGATTCACTGGGTGAATGGGTTCATGAGTGCATGTGCGAGGGGCTGTATGGGTGAGTGAGTGTCCACATGGCTGTGTTTGTGAGGGAGTGGCTATCTCAGTGGTATATGTGTGAGTAACTACATATGTGAAAGGCAGTATATGTAAGTGTTGGAGTATATAAGTGACTTTATGTGAGCGTGAGGGTTGTGATAGTGAGTGTATGGATGAGTGTATGCTTGTGTCAGTGATTGTATAAGAGAGTAAGTATGTGATAGTATCTGTATGAATAAGTGAGGTGGCGTGTGTATAACTGTATAGGTGAGTAAATGGCAATGTGATTTATTCTTTGCGTGACTGACTAGGTGTGTGAGTAACTCTATGGCTGAGTGGCAGTGTGTGAGTGTCTGTATGGATATATGATTGCATATATCAGTGGTTGTATAGATGAGTGACTGTGAAAATAGTGACTGTATGGGTGAGTGAGTGGATTTGTGTACACCTATGAATCAGTGAGTGGGTATGTACTAACTGGTATTGGTGTGTCTATGGTTTCGAGAATGGTAGTCTGTATTTTAGAGTGGGTGTATCAAAGGTTATATTAGGGTGTGAAGAGGTGCATCAGATATTAAATGGATGATGTCATGAGTGATGTCACTGACCATGTCATGAGTGATGTAATATGAGACGTCATCAGCAGTGCATTGCGGGGGAGCGAGTTATAATTAGCTCAGCTAACTATAACGGCCAAATTTCTCTGGTTTTGTACGAGTGAAATGTCAGTCTAACTATAACGTCCCTTATACCTGTGTTTTTTTCAGTGAATTTCTAAGGTTTTTTAAATGCAAATTCCTAACTACAGCTTCCCTGAAACCTCTGTTTTTTTCAGTGAATTTCTAAGGTTTTTTAAATGCTAATTCCTAACTATAGCTTCCCTGCAACCTCTGGTTTTTTCAGTGAATTTCTAAGGTTTTTTAAATGCAAATTTCTAACTATGCCCACATAGGTTGGATATGTGCAGAAAGAGGAAGAAAGGTACAGAAAGAAGCAAGAGAAGTACAGAAAGAGGCAAGAAGAGAGGTGCAGAAAGAGGAAGAAAGATGCAGAAATGCAGAAAGAGGCAACAGAAGTCCAGAGAGAGGAAGAAAGGTGCAGAAAGAAGCAAGAGAAGTACAGAATGAACCAACAGAGGTGCAGACAGCGGCCTACCTTGACTGTAGCTTACAACAGACTCATACAAAATAGCCTAACCACTAATCCTTCTCCCAATATGTCTTAAACCTCACTTTTCTTTTGAAGAATCCCTATTAATCGACTGCTCATAATGTTAGGCCTACCAAATATATAACAGCAATCCTAAGCATATCACTGTTGTGAGTCTGACCAAGTTTGTGAAGGTATGCATGCGTGTCTCTGCTTTTACCTAGTGACATGTTACATAAAAATAAAAATAAGCATACACATACTTGAATACCTGTGTTTCTAACAGCATACTCTGTAAATATGTGTACAAAAAGGTGTATGTATTTCTTTCTGCTCATAATACAGGGCACATGGGTATTCAATAGTATATTTGAGGGGCTCTATAACACCTACATACATAAGACATGTCTGCCTGTGCAACTGAATGACAGAGCAGAACTGAAAACATTTAACCACCTATAGGAGAAGCTACCCACTTTTTAAGCTACCATCTTCAGATGCATAACACATGTGAAAATACATATACAAGTAGACATATACCTCAGTCACAAGAGCACGCAGACTTTAAACTTGACGGCTTGCTCTTCCCATTTGAGTACAGAAAGAGGCAAGAGAAGTACAGAAAAAGGCAAGAGAAATGCAGAAAGAGGCAAGAGGGGTGCTGAAAGAGACAAGAGGGGTGCAGAAAAAAGAAAGAGAAGTGCAGAAAGAATCAACAGAGGTACAGAAAGAGGCAAGAGAAGTGCAGAAAGAGGCAAGAGAGGTACAGAAAGAGGCAAGATAGGTGCAGAAAGTGGGAAGAGGGGTACAGAAAGAGGCCAGAGGGGTGCAGAAAGAAGCATGAGAAGTACAGAAAGAAGCAAGAGAAGTGCAGAAAGAAGCAACAGGGGTGCAGAAAGAGGCTAGAGGGCTGCAGAAAGAGGCAGGAGAAGTGCAGAAAGAAGCAACAGAGGTGCAGAAGGAGGCAAGAGTACTACAGAAAGAGGCAAGAGAGTTGCAGAAACAGGCAAAAGATGTGCATAAATAGGGAACACGGTTGTAGACAGAGGCAAGAGAGGTACAGAAAGAGTTAAGAGGGGTGCAGAAAGAGGCAAGAGGGGTGCAGAAATTTGCAAGAGAGCTGTAGAAAGAAGCAAGAGAAGTGCAGAAAGAACAAACAGAGGTGCAGAAAGAGGCAAGAGAGGTGCAGAAAGAGGCAAGAGAAGTGCAGAAAGAAGCAAAAGAGGTGCAGAAAGAGGGAAGAGAACTGCAGGAAGAGGCAAGAGATATGCAGAAAGAGGCAAGAGAGGTGCACAAAGAGGGAAGAAGGGTGCAGAAAGAGGCAAGAGGGGTACAGAATGAAGCAAGATAGGTGCAGAAAGAAGCAAAAGAGGTGCAGAAATAAGCAATAGAGGTGCAGAAAGAGGCAAAAGAAGTGGAGAAAGAAGCAAGGGAGGTACAGAAACAGGCAGGAGAGGTGCAGAAAGAGGGAACATGGGTACTGAAAGAGACAAGAGAGGTACAGAAAGAGGGAAGAAGGGCGCAGAAAGAGGCAAGAGGGGTGCAGAAAGAAGCAAGTGAGTTGCAGAAAGAGGCAACAGAGGTGCAGAAAGAGGCTAGACAGGTGTAGAAACAGGCAAGAGAAGTGCAGAAAGAGGCAAAAGAAGTGCTGAAAGAAGCAACAGAGGTGTAGAAAGAAGCAAGATAAGTGATGAAACAGACAAGAGAGTTGCAGAAAGAAACAAGAGTGGTGCAGAAAAAAGCAAGAGAAGTGCAGAAAGAGTCAAGTGAGGTGCAGAAAGAGTCAAGAGAAGTGCAGAAACAGACAAGAGAGGTGCAGAAAGAGGCAATGAGGTGCAGAAACAGGCAAGAGGGGTGCAGAAACAGGCGAGGGGGTGCAGAAAGAGGCAACAGAAGTGCAGAAAGAAGCAACAGAGGTGCAGAAAGAGGCAAGAGAAGTGCAGAAAGAGGCAAGAGAGGTGCAGAATGAGGCAAGAGAGGTGCAGAAAGAGGGAAGAGGGGTACAGAAAGAGGCAAGAGGGGTGCAGAATGAAGCAAGAGAAGTACAGAAAGAAGCAAGAGAAGTGCAGAAAGAAGCAACAGGGGTGCAGTAAGAGGCTAGAGGGCTGCAGAAAGCGGCAGGAGAAGTGCAGAAAGAAGCAACAGAGGTGCAGAAGGAGGCAAGAGAACTGCAAAACGAGGCAAGAGAGTTGCAGAAACAGGCAAAAGATATGCAGAAAGAGGGAACAGGGGTGCAGACAGAGGCAAGAGAGGAGAAGAAAGAAGCAATAGCAGTGCCGAAAGAACAAACAGAGGTGCAGAAAGAGGCAAGAGGGGTGCAGAAAGAGGCAAGAGAAGTGCAGAAAGAAGCAAAAGAGGGGCAGAAAGAGGCAAGAGAACTGCAGGAAGAGGCAAGAGATGTGCAGAAAGAGGCAAGAGAGGTGCACAAAGAGGGAAGAAGGGTGCAGAAAGAGGCAAGAGGGGTGCAGAATGAAGCAAAAGAGGTGCAGAAAGAAGCAATAGAGGTACAGAAAAATGCAAGAGAAGTGCAGAAAGAGGCAAGAGAGGTGCAGAAACAGGCAGGAGAGGTGCAGAAAGAGGGAACATGGGTGCAGAAAGAGACAAGAGAGGTACAGAAAGAGGGAAGAGGGGTGTAGAAAGAGGCAAGAGGGGTGCAGAAAGAAGCAAGTAAGTTGCAGAAAGAGGCAACAGAGGTGCAGAAAGAGGCAAGAGAGGTGTATAAACAGGCAAGAGAAGGAAGTGCAGAAAGAGGCAAGAGAAGTGCTGAAAAAAGCAACAGAGGTGTAGAAAGAAGCAAGATAAGTGATGAAACAGACAAGGGAGTTGCAGAAAGAAACACGAGTGGTGTCAGAAAAAAGCAAGAGAAGTGCAGAAAGAGGCAAGTGAGGTGCAGAAAGAGTCAAGAGAAGTGCAAAAACAGGCAAGGGGGTGCAGAAAGAGGCAAGAGAAGTGCAGAAAGAAGCAACAGAGGTGCCAAAGGAGGCAAGATAACTGCATAATGGGGCAAGAGAGTGGCAGAAAGAGGAAAGAGGGGTGCAGAAAGAGAAAGGAGGGGTTCAGAAAGAAGCGAGAGAGGTGCGGAAAAAAGCAAGAGAAGTGCAGAAATAACCAAGGGAGGTGCGGAAAGAGGCAAGATGGGTGCAGAAAGAGCAAAGAGAAGTGCAGAAAGAAGCAACAGAGGTGCAGAAAGAGGCAAGTGAACTGCAGAAAGAGGCAAGAGAGTTGCAGAAACAGGCAAAAGAGTGCAGAAACAGGGAACAGGGGTGCAGACATGGGCAAGAGAGGTGTAGAAAGAAGCAATAGAGGCGCACAAAGAAGCAATAGAGGTGTAGAAAGAAGCAAGAGAAGTACAGAAAGAAGCAACAGAGGTGTAGAAAGAGGCAAGAGGGGTAGAGAAAGAGGCAAGAGAGGTGCACGAAGAGGGAAGAAGGGTAGAGAAAGAGGCAAGAGGGGTGCAGAAAGAGGGAAGAAGGGTGCAGAAAGAGGCAAGAAAGGTACAGAAAGAAGCAAGAAAGGCGCAGAAAGAAGCAAGAAAGGCGCAGAAAGAAGCAAGAGAGGTGCAGAAAGGAGAAAAAGAAGTGCAGAAATAAGTAACAGAGGTGCAGATAGAGGTACGAGAAGTGCAGAAAGAGGCAAGAGAGGTGCAGAAACAGGCAGAAGAGGTGCAGAAAGAGGGAACAGGGGTGCAGAAAGAGGCAAGAGAAGTACAGAAAGAGGGAAGAGGTTGGAGAAAGAGGCAAGAGGGGTGCAGAAAGAAGCAAGTGAGGTGCAGAAAGAGGCAACAGTGGTGCAGACAGAGGCAATAGAGGTGCAGAAACAGGCAAGAGAAGTGCAGAAAGAAGCAACAGAAGTGCTGAAAGAAGCAATAGAGGTGTAGAAAGAAGCAAGAGAAGTGATGAAAGAGACAAGAGAGTTGCAGAAATAAACAAGGGAGGTACAGAAAAAAGCCAGAAAAGTGCAGAAAGAGGCATGCAAGGTGCAGAAAGAGTCAAGAGAAGTGCAGAAACAGACAAGAGAGGTGCAGAAAGAGGCAAGTGATGTGCAGCAATAGGCAATAGGGGTGCAGAAAGAGGCAAGAGAAGTGCAGAAAGAAGCAACAGAGGTGCAGAATGAGGTAAGAAAACTGCAGAAAGAGGCAAGAGACGTGCAGAAAGAGGAAAGAGGGGAACAGAAAGAGGCAAGAGTGGTGCAGAAAGAAGCAAGAGAGGTGCGGAAAAAGCAAGAGAAGTGCAGAAAGAACGAACAGAGGTGCAGAAAGAACAAGAGGGGTGCAGAAAGAGGCAATAGAAGTGCACAAAGAAGCAATAGAGCTGCAGAAAGAGGCAAGAGAATTGCAGAAAGAGGCTAGAGCATTGCAGAAACAGGCAAAAGAGGTGCAAAAAGAGGGAACAGGGGTGCAGACAGATGCAAGAGAGGTGCAGAAAGAGGGAGGAATGTGCAGAAAGAGGCAAGAGAGGTACAGAAAGAAGCAAGAGCAGTGCAGGAAGAACCAACAGAGGTGCAGAAAGAGGCAAGAGGGGTGCAGAAGGAGGCAATAGAAATGCAGAAAGAAGCAATAGAGGTGCAGAAAGAGGCAAAAGAACTGCAGAAAGAGGCAAGAGAGGTGCAGAAAGAGGCACGAGAGGTGCACAAAGAGCGAAGAAGGGTGCAGAAAGAGGCAAGAGGGATGCAGAAAGTAGCAAGAGAGGTGCAGAAAGAAGCAAGAGCAGTGCAGAAAGAAGCAACAGAGGTGCAGAAAGAGGCAAGAGGGGTGCAGAAAGAGGCAAGAGAAGAGCAGAAAGAAGCAACAGCAGTGCAGAAAGAGGCAAGAAAAGTACAGAAAGAGGCAAGAGAGGTGCAGAAACAGGCAGGAGGGGTGCAGAAAGAGGGAATAGGGGTGCAGAAAGAGGCAAGAGAGGTACAGAAAGAGGGAAGATGGTGCAGAAAGAGGCAAGAGGGGTGAAAAAAGAAGCAAGTGAGGTGAAGAAAGAGGCAAGAGAGGTGCAGAAAGAGGCAAGAGAAGTGCAGAAACAGGCAAGAGAAGTGCAGAAAGAGGCAAGAGAAGTACTGAAAGAAGCAACAGAGTTATAGAAAGAAGCAATAGAAGTGATGAAAGAGACAATAGAGTTGCAGAAAGAAACAAGAGAGGTGCAGAAAAAAGCAAGAGAAGTGGAGAAAGAGGCAATCGAGGTGCAGAAAGAGGCAGCAGAAGTACAGAAAGAGGCAATAGAGGTGGAGAAAGAGGCAAGTGAGGTGCAGAAACAGGCAAGAGGGGTGCAGAAATAGCCAAGAGAAGTGCTGAAAGAAGCAACAGAGGTGCAGAAGGAGGCAAGAGAACTGCTGTAAGAGGCAAGAGAGTTGCAGAAACAGACAAGAGAGGTGCAGAAAGAGGAAAGAGGGATGCAGAAAGAGGCAAGAGGGGTGCAGAAAGAGGCAAGAGGGGTGCATAAAGAACCACAAAATCAGAAAAAAGGGGGAGAAAGAGGGATATGCTAGGTCCACCCTCCAAAAATGGTCAAGAATTACAAAACACCGAAATCTCGGTTATGGAAACCTAGCCAGTTTTTTCAGAAAATTAAATTTACTAATATAAGATTCAGAAAAAACAGTTAATAAAGGAAAAATGTCCTTTCTTGAGTCCCCTCACTCACCAGGGTTTCCCATGGTGACATGCTTCATCATAGGGGCCATCCCAACCCGCTGCGGGTTGAGGCATGCTACGACTTGCGACACTACGTAGGAGCACTACTTGTGAGTGACTATGTGTGGTGCAGTGATAGAGGTGGAGTGGGTGAGAATAAAAATATCTAGCTAGTGGGCAAAAAGGATTTATTCAGGCTCCTAGCCGATATCTTAAAAACGGGGTTGGTCACTAGGGTGTCTGTTTTTAATTAGTCAGGGGTCCCTAGTGAACGTCAACTAGTTTCGAGCTACCCCAGTGCTCTTCTTCAGGACAAACAGGGTCCAGCCCTGTTTAGTACCACTCCAAAGTGACCTAAGGATAGGAAAAATGCTGCAAAGTATTAGCAGGCAAGAGTTAATACATACGGTACATTGATCACGTAGTATCTGTAATGGAGAAAGGATAAAAAGCATTATCAAGTACAGCCTATGTACTGTATAGGTAGTTATTGAAACCATGTTGATGCTGATCAATATGCATAAAGAACCAACAGAGATGCGGAAAAAAGCAAGAGGGGTGCAGAAAGAGGCAACAGAAGTGCAGAAAGAAGCAACAGATGTGCAGAAAGAGGCAACAGAACTTCAGAAAGAGGCAAGAGAGGTGCAGAAAGAGGCAAGAGAGGTGCAGGAAGAGGGAAGAGGGGTGCAGAAAGAGGCAAGAGGGGTGCACAAAGAAGCAATAGAGGTGCACAAAGTAGCAGAAAGAAGCAACACAGGTGCAGAAAGAGGCAAGAAGGATGCAGAAAGAGACAAGAGAAGTGCAGAAAGAAGCAGCAGGAATGCATAAAGAGGCAAGAGAAGTGCAGAAAGAGGCAAGAGGAGTGCAGAAAGAGGCTAGAGAAGTGCAGAAACAGGCAAGAGAGGTGCAGAAAGAGGGAATAGAGGTGCAGAAAGAGGGAAGAGGGGTGCAGGAAAAAAGCAAGAGGGGTGCAGAAAGAGGCAAGAGGGGTGCATAAAGAACCAACAGAGATGCAGAAAAAAGCAAGAGGGATGCAGAAAGAGGCAACAGAAGTGCAAAAAGAAGCAACAGAGGTGCAGAAAGAGGCAACAGAACTGCAGAAAGAGGCAAGAGGCAAGAGAGGTGCAGAAAGAGGCAAGAGAGGTGCAGGAAGAGGGAAGAGGGGTGTAGAAAGAGGCAAGGGGGTGCACAAAGAAGCAATAGAGGTGCACAAAGTAGCAATAGAGGTGCAGAAAAAAGCAACACAGGTGCAGAAAGAGGCAAGAGGGATGCAGAAAGAGGCAAGAGAAGTGCAGAAAGAAGCAGCAGGAATGCAGAAAGAGGCAAGAGAAGTGCAGAAACAGGCAAGAGAGGTACAGAAAGAGGGCCTGATTCACAGAACTAACTTACGTCAAAAACGTAAAGTTAGTACTTTTTGGTATTCACAGAATACACTTACTCATTTTGGTATTCACAGAATGAACTTACTCATTTCGGTATTCACAGAAGTTAGTAGTCCTAACTTTAGGACTCCTAAATGCCTTCTGTGAATACCAAAAGTCTTAAAGTTAGGATTTTTCTCAGTTTAGGAGTAGTAAAGTTGACGTAAGTTAGTTCTGTGAATCAGGCCCAGAGTGAATAGAGGTGCAGAAAGAGGTAATAGAGGTGCAGAAAGAGGGAAGAGGGGTGCAAGAAAAAAGCAAGAGAGGTGCAGAAAGAAGCAAGAAAAGTGCAGAAAGAAGCAACAGAGGTGCAGAAAGAGGCAAAAGGGGTGCAGAAAGAAGCAAGAGAGGTACAGAAAGAAGCAAGGGAAATGCAGAAAGAAGTAAGTGAGGTGCAGAAAGAGGCAAGAGAAGTGCAGAAAGAGGCAAGAGAGGTGCAGAAAGAGGCAAGAGAGGTGCAGAAAGAGGGAAGAGGGTACAGAATGATGTAAGAGAATTACAGAAAAAAGCAACTGATGTGCAGAAAGAGGCAAGAGAGATGCAGAAGAAAAAAGCAAGAGAGGTGCAGAAAAAAGCAAGAGAGGTGCAGAAAGAAGGGAGGTGCAGAAAGAAGGGAGGTGCAAAAAGCGGTAGAGATGTGCAGAAAGAGGCAAGAGTAGTGCATTAAAAGGAAGAAAGGTGCAAAAAGAAGCAAGAGAATTGCAAAAAGAAGCTAGAGAGATGCAGAAAGAAGCAAGAGTGGTTTGTGCACCATTAGTGCCAATTTAACACCCACATTTAGCAGTAAGTAACACGTGACCATTCCAGGTTTGCAAAGGGCCTCCCACCATGCTGTAGCACTTGTCGTTGCATTTTTGGTAACTTTTGAGCCGTTTGAGCTAGAAACAAAGTTTTTTTTTTTCAAATCTGCAGATTATGCAGCAGATGTTGGATTATGTGGCAAATGCCGAAAATGTCTAACTATGCAAAGAATCGGTGCAGCCGAACAGTCACATAATTCCAGTGGCCCTGCTCATACCTCCGACTAGGTCCAGAAGTGCTCCTCAGTGGTTCCTTCTTTTTTTTGTCTCATTGAGTTTATAGTTTAGCATCTATGGAAACAAAGAAGACTAAACCTGATGTTACCACGCCACAACACAGACTACCATACCACATAATTACTCTCTATAACACAAGATCCCATTCCACATAATTCCTATACACTAAATACCACATACATTCTATCCACATCATTTCATTGCACAACATACCACATAATTACATTACACACAACGTACATCCACTCCACAAAACATTAGTAAAAAACGTTTACATTTACAACGCCAATAGCCCTAACTTTTGCAAATGCAAGACCTATTACATTTCAAATGCTTCTTTAACTAGTAGTCATGTTTGCAGAGAGGTGGAGAAAGGGGGCTGGGCCTCCGTCCAGCGCTCAGGAATTCCACTGTGTAGGACTTACAGGAGGTATCAGTAGGGCTGTTTGGCACCCAAAGTCCCTCAGGAGTAAAGTGTACTTCATTCCCCAAACAGTAGTTTGCCAGGAGGCACATTTGCAGAGTGGTGGAGAAAGGAGGCGTGTCCTCTGAAGACCTCTTAGCAATCCCACTGTGTGGGACTTACTGGAGGTAACAGGAGGGTAGTTGGCCCCCAAGGACATCCTCGGGGGCCAACTACCCCTCCTATTACCTCCAGTAAGTCCCACACAGCAGGATTGGTAAGTTCTCATAGCAGGCCACACTCCCATTGCCCACCACTCTGCAAACGCTCTCCTTGGCGCGCTCTTGGATGGGATTAAAGTCCCCTTCGCTGCTGGGGGTTCTTAGGGCCCAACTAGCCTACCTGTTACCTCCAGTAAGCCCCACACAGCTGGATTGCTGAGAGTGGTCCGAGGCCACGCCCCCTTTTTACACCACTCTGCAAACGCGCCTCCTGGCACACTCTTGGTTGGGGGATAAAGTCCCCTTTCCTCATGAGGGTCCCTGGGGGCCAACTAGCCCACCAGGTACCTCCAGTAAGCCCCACACAGCTGGATTGCTGAGAGTGGTCCGAGGCCATGCCCCCTTTTTACACCACTCTGCAAACACGCCTCCTGGCGCACTGCTGCGGATTGCTAAGACGTCTTCGGAGGCCACGCCCCCTTTCTCCACCACCCTGCAAACGCGCCTCCTGGCAGACTACAGGATGGGGGATGAAGTCCATTTTACTCCTGAGGGACTTTGGGGGCCAAGAAGCCCTCCTGGTACCTCCTGTAAGTTCTACACAGTGGAATTCCTGAGCGCTGGTCGGAGGCCCAGCACCCTTTCTCCACCACTCTGCAAACGCGACTACTAGTTAAAGAAGCATTTGCAATGTAATAGGTTTCGCATTTGCGAGAGTTAGAGCTATTGGCGTTGTAAATGTAAATCTTTTTTACTAATGTTTTTTGGTGTAGAGTGGATGTACGTTGTGTGTAGTGGAATTATGTGGTATGTTGTGCAGTGAAATTATGTGAATAGAAAGTATGTGGTATTCAGTGTATAGGAATTATGTGGAGTGGGATTATGTGTTTTGGAGAGTAATTATGTGGTATTGTAGTCTGTGTTGTGGAGTGGTAACCTCAGGTTTAATCTTCCTCGTTTCCATAGAAGCTAAACTATAAACTCAATGAGACACAAAAAAAGATGGAACCACTGAGGAGCACTTCTGGAACTAGTCGGAGGTTTGAGCAGTGCACTGGAATTATGTGACTGTTCGGCTGCACCAATTGTCACATAATTAAACATTTTCCGCATTTGCCAAATATTCCATCATCTGCAGCGTAATCTGCAGATTTGAACAAAAAAAGCCTTGTTTCTAGCTCAAACGGCTCAAATGTTCCCAAAAATGCAGCTTCACGTATTGCAGCGTGGTGGAAGGCCCTTTGCAAAGCTGGAATGGTCACGTGTTACTTATTGCTAAATGTGGGTGTTAAATTGGTACTAATGGTGCACAAACCTCTCTTCTTTCTGTCTCTCTCTTGCCTCTCTCTTCATTTCTCTTCCATCTTTCTGCACCTTTCTTCCTCTTTCTGCACCTCACTGTCTTCTTTCTGCACTTCAATTGCCTCTTTCTGCACTTCTCTTGCCCCTTTCTGCACCCCTCTTGCCTCTTTTTGCACCTCTGTTGGTTCTTTCTGCACCTCTTTTGCCTGTTTCTGCAACTCTCTTGCCTCTTTCTGTAGTTCTCTTGCCTCCTTCTGCACCTCACTTGCCTCTTTCTGCACTTCTATTGCCTCTTTCTGCACCTCTCTTGCCTCTTTCTGAACCTCACTCTCTTCTTTCTGTACCCCTCTTCCCTCTTTCTGCACCTCTCTTGTCTCTCTCTGCACACCTGTTCCTTCTTTCTGCACCCCTTTTGCCTGTTTCTGCAACTCTCTTGCCTCTTTCTGCAGTTCGCTTGCCTCCTTCTGCACCTCACTTTCCTCTTTCTGCACTTCTATTGCCTCTTTCTGCACCTCTCTTGCTTCTTTCTGTACCCCTGTTGTCTCTTTCTGCACCCGTTTTCTCTTTCTGCACTCGTCTTCCCTCTTTCTGCACCTCTCTTGCTTCTTTCTGCACTTCTCTTGCTTCTTTCTGCACCTCTATTGCTTCTTTCTGCACCCTTCTTCCCTTTTTTGCATCCCTCTTGCCTCTTTCTGCTGTTCTCTTGTCTTTTTCTGCCCCTCTCTTCCCTCTTTCTGCACCTCACTGCCTCTTTCTGCACTTCTCTTGCTTCTTTCTGCACCTCTCTTGCGTCTTTCTGCACCTCTGTTGCCTCTTTCTGCACCTCACTTGCTTCTTTCTGCACCCCTCTTGCCTATTTTTGCACCCCTTTTTTCTCTTTATGCACCTCTCTTGCGTCTTTCTGCACCCCTGTTCCCTCTTTCTGCACCTTTCCTGCCTGTTTCTGTACCTCTCTTGCCTCATTCTGTACCTCTGTTGCTTCTTTCTGCACTTCTCTTGCTCTTTCTGCACCCATCGTGCTCTTTCAACCCCTGTTGCTTCTTTTTGCACATCTCTTTCTTCTTTCTGCACCCCTCCTGCTTCTTTCTGTACTTGTCTTGCCTATTTGTGCACCTCTCCTACCTTTTTCTGCACCCCTCTTGCCTCTTTTTGCACCTCTGTTGGCTCTATCTGCACTGCTCTTGCTTCTTTCTGCACCTTACTTGCCTCTTTATGCACTTCTCTTGCTTCTTTCTATACCTCTGTTGCTTCTTTTAGCAATTCTCTTGCCTCTTTCTCCACTTCTCTTCCTTCTTTCTGTACTACTCCTGCCTCTTTCTGTACCTTTCTTGCCTCTTTGTGCACCTCTCCTACCTCTTTCTGCACCTCACTTGCCTCTTTCTGCACTTATATTGCCTCTTTCTGCACCTCTCTTGCTTCTTTCTGTACCCCTGTTGTCTCTTTCTGCACCCCTGTTGTCTCTTTCTGCACTTGTCTTCCCTCTTTCTGCACCTCTCTTGCTTCTTTCTGTACTTCTCTTGCTTCATTCTGCACCTCTCTTGCTTCTTTCTGCACCCCTCTTCCCTTTTTTGCATCCCTCTTGCCTCTTTATGCTGTTCTCTTGTCATTTTCTGCACCTCTCTTGCCTCTTTCTGCACCTCACTGACTCTTTCTGCACTTCTCTTGCTTCTTTCTACACCCCTGTTGCTTCTTACAGCATTTCTCTTGGCTATTTCTGCACCCCTCTTGCCTGTTTCTGCACCTCACTTGCCTCTTTCTCCACCTCTATTGCCTCTTTCTGTACTTCTGCTGCCTCTTTCAGCACCCCTCTTGCCTATGTTTGCACCCCTTTTTTCTCTTTCTGCACCTCTCTTGCGTCTTTCTGCCCCCTGTTCCCTCTTTCTGCACCTTTCCTAGCTGTTTTTGTACCTCTCTTGCCTCTTTCGGTACATCTGTTGCTTCTTTATGCACTTCTGTTGCTCTTTCTGCACCCATCGCACCTCTTTCAGCACCTGTTGCTTCTTTCTGCACTTCTCTTCCTTCTTTCTGCACCCCTCCTGCCTCTTTCTGTACTTGTCTTGCCTATTTGTGCACCTCTCCTACCTTTTTCTGCACCCCTCTTGCCTTTTTTTACACCTCTGTTGGTACTTTCTGCACTGCTCTTGCTTCTTTCTGCACCTTACTTGCCTCTTTCTGCACTTCTCTTGCTTCTTTCAATACCTCTGTTGCTTCTTTCAGCAATTCTCTTGCCTCTTTCTCCACTTCTCTTCCTTCTTTCTGTACCCCTCCTGCCTCTTTCTGTAACTTTCTTGCCTCTTTGTGCACTTCTCCTACCTCTTTCTGCACCCCTCTTGCCTCTTTTTGCACCTGTTAGTTCTTTCTGCACTGCTCTTGCTTCTTTCTGCACCTCACTTGCCTCTTTCTGCAATTCTCTTTATACCTCTATTGCTTCTTTCAGCAATTCTCTTGCCTCTTTCTGCACTTCTCCTGCTTGTTTCTGCACTTCTCTTGTGTCTTTCTGCACCTGTGTTGCCTCTTTCTGCACCTCACTTGCTTCTTTCTGCACCCCTCTTGCCTCTTTCTGCACCCCTCTTCCCTCTTTCTGCACCTTTCCTGCCTGTTTCTGCACCTCTCTTGCTTCTTTATGTAACTCTGTTGCTTCTTTCTGCACTTCTCTTGCCTCTTTCTGCACCCTTCGTGCCTCTTTCAGCACCTCAGTTGCTTCTTTCTGTACTTTTCTTCCTTCTTTCTGCACCCCTCCTGCCTCTTTCTGTACCTCTCTTGCCTATATTTGCACCTCTCCTACCTTTTTCTGCACCCCGCTTGCCTCTTTTTGCACCTCTGTTGGCTCTTTCTGCACTGCTCTTGCTTCTTTCTGCACCTTACTTGCCTCTTTATGCACTTCTCTTGCTTCTTTCTATACCTCTGTTGCTTCTTTCAGCAATTCTCTTGCCTCTTTCTCCACTTCTCTTCCTTCTTTCTGTACCCCTCCTGCCTCTTTCTGTACCTTTCTTGCCCCTTTATGCACCTCTCCTACCTCTTTCTGCACCTCACTTGCCTATTTCTGCACTTCTATTGCCTCTTTCTGCACCTCTCTTGCTTCTTTCTGTCCCCCTGTTGTCTCTTTCTGCACCCCTGTTGTCTCTTTCTGCACTCATCTTTCCTCTTTCTGCACCTCTCCTCTTGCTTCTTTCTGCACTTCTCTTGCTTCTTTCTGTACCTCTCTTGCTTCTTTCTGCACCCCTCTTCCCTTTTTTGCATCCCTCTTGCCTCTTTCTGCTGTTCTCATGTCATTTTCTGCACCTCTCTTGCCTCTTTCTACACCTCACTGACTCTTTCTGCACTTCTCTTGCTTCTTTCTACACCCCTGTTGCTTCTTTCAGCAATTCTCTTGCCTCTTTCTGCACTTCTCTTGCTTGTTTCTGCACCTCTCTTGCATCTTTCTGTACCTCTGTTGCCTCTTTCCGCACCTCACTTGCTTCTTTCTGCACCCCTCTTGCCTATTTTTGCACCCCTTTTTTCTCTTTCTGCACCTCTCTTGCGTCTTTCTGCACCCCTGTTCCCTCTTTCTGTACCTTTCCTGCCTGTTTCTGCACCTCTCTTGCCTCTTTCTGTACCTCTGTTGCTTCTTTCTGCACTTCTGTTGCTCTTTCTGTACCCATCGCACCTCTTTCCGCACCTGTTGCTTCTTTCTGCACTTCTCTTCCTTCTTTCTGCACCCCTCCTGCCTCTTTCTGTACTTGCCTTGCCTATTTGTGCACCTCTCCTACCTTTTTCTGCACCCCTCTTGCCTTTTTTTGCACCTCTGTTGGTACTTTCTGCACTGCTCTTGCTTCTTTCTGCACCTTACTTGCCTCTTTCTGCACTTCTCTTGCTTCTTTCCACACTTCTGTTGCTTCTTTCAGCTGTTCTCTTGCCTCTTTCTGCCCTTCCTTTGCTGTTTTTGCACCTCTCTTGCGTCTTTCTGCCCCTCTGTTGCCTCTTTCTGCACCTCCCTTGCTTCTTTCTGCACCTCTCTTGCCTATTTTTGCACCCCTTTTTTCTCTTTCTGCACCTCTCTTGCGTCCTTCTGCACCCCTGTTCCCTCTTTCTGCACCTTTCCTGCCTGTTTCTGCACCTCTCTTGCCTCTTTCTGTACCTCTGTTGCTTCTTTCTGCACTTCTCTTGCTCTTTCTGCCTCCTTCGCCCCTCTTTCAGCACCTGTTGCCTCTTTCTGTACTTGTCTTGCCTCTTTATGTACCTCTCTTACCTTTTTCTGCACCCCTCTTGCCTCTTTTTGCACCTCTGTTGGTTCTTTCTGCACTGCTCTTGCTTCTCTCTGCACCTTACTTGCCTCTTTCTGCACTTATCTTGCTTCTTTCTATACCTTTGTTGCTTCTTTCAGCAATTCTCTTCCCTCTTTCTGCACCTCTCTTGTGTCTTTCTGCACCTCTGTTGCCTCTTTCTGCACCGCACTTGCTTCTTTCTGCACCCCTTTTGCCTCTTTCTGAACCCCTCTTCCCTCTTTCTGCACCTCTCTTGCCTCTTTTTGCACCCTTGTTCCCTCTTTCTGCACCTTTCCTGTCTGTTTCTGCACCTCTCTTGCCTATTTTTGCACCCCTTTTTTCTCTTTCTGCACCTCTCTTGCGTCTTTCTGCACCCCTGTTCCCTCTTTCTGTACCTTTCCTGCCTGTTTCTGCACCTCTCTTGCCTCTTTCTGTACCTCTGTTGCTTCTTTCTGTACTTCTGTTGCTCTTTCTGCACCCATCGCACCTCTTTCAGCACCTGTTGCTTCTTTCTGCACTTCTCTTCCTTCTTTCTGCACCCCTCCTGCCTCTTTCTGTACTTGCCTTACCTATTTGTGCACCTCTCCTACCTTTTTCTGCACCCCTCTTGCCTTTTTTTGCACCTCTGTTGGTACTTTCTGCACTGCTCTTGCTTCTTTCTGCACCTTACTTGCCTCTTTCTGCACTTCTCTTGCTTCTTTCTATACCTCTGTTGCTTCTTTCAGCAATTCTCTTGCCTCTTTCTCCACTTTCTTCCTTCTTTCTGTACCCCTCCTGCCTCTTTCTGTACCTTTCTTGCCTCTTTGTGCACCTCTCCTACCTCTTTCTGCACCCCTCTTGCCTCTTTTTCCACCTGTTAGTTCTTTCTGCACTGCTCTTGCTTCTATCTGCACCTCACTTGCCTCTTTCTGCACTTCTCTTTATACCTCTATTGCTTCTTTCACCAATTCTCTTGCCTCTTTCTGCACTTCTCCTGCTTGTTTCTGTACTTCTCTTGTGTCTTTCTGCACCTCTGTTGCCTCTTTCTGCACCTCACTTGCTTCTTTCTGCATCCCTCTTGCGTCTTTCTGCACCCCTCTTCCCTCTTTCTGCACCTCTCTGGCCTCTTTTTGCACCCTTGTTCCCTCTTTCTGCACCTTTCCTGCCTGTTTCTGCACCTCTCTTGCTTCTTTCTGTAACTCTGTTGCTTCTTTCTGCACTTCTCTTGCCTCTTTCTGCACCCTTCGCTCCTCTTTCAGCACCTTAGTTGCTTCTTTCTTCACTTCTCTTCCTTCTTTCTGCACCCTTCCAGCCTCTTTTTGTACCTCTCTTGCCAATTTGTGCACTCTCCTGCCTCTTTCTGCACCTCTCTTGCCTCTTTTTGCACCTCTGTTGGTTGTTTCTGCACCCCTTTTGCCTGTTTCTGCAACTCTCTTGCATCTTTCTGCAGTTCTCTTGCCTCCTTCTGTACCTCACTTGCCTCTTTCTGCACTTCTTTTGCCTCTTTCTGCACCTCTCTTGCCTCTTTCTGAACCTCACTCGCTTCTTTCTGCACACCTGATCCCTCTGTCTGCACCCCTTCTGCCTGATTCTGCAACTCTCTTGCCTCTTTCTGCAGTTCTATTGCCTTCAATCTGCACCTCACTTGCCTCTTTCTGCAGTTCTCTTGCCTCCTTCTGCACCTCACTTACCTCTTTCTGCACTTCTATTGCCTCTTTCTGCACCTCTCTTGCTTCTTTCTGCACCCCTGTTGTCTCTTTCTGCACCCCTGTTGTCTCTTTCCGCACTCGTCTTCCCTCTTTCTGCACCTCTCTTGCTTCTTTCTGCATTTCTCTTGCTTCTTTCTGCACCCTTCTTCACTTTTTTGCATCCCACTTGCCTCTTTCTGCTCTTATCTTGCCATTTTCTGCACCTCTCTTGCCTCTTTCTGCACCTCACTTGCCTCTTTCTGCACTTCTCTTGCTTCTTTCCACACCTCTGTTGCTTCTTTCAGCTATTCTCTTGCCTCTTTCTGCACTTCCTTTGCTTGTTTTTGCACCTCTCTTGCGTCTTTCTGCACCTCTGTTGCCTTTTTCTGCACCTCACTTGCTTCTTTCTGCACCCCTCTTGCCTCTTTCTGAACCCTCTTCCCTCTTTCTGCACCTCTCGTGCCTCTTTTTGCACCCTTGTTCCCTCTTTCTGCACCTTTCCTGTCTGTTTCTGCACCTCTCTTGCTTCTTTCTGTACCTCAGTTGCTTCTTTCTGCACTTCTCTTGCCTCTTTCTGCACCCTTTGTGCCTCTTCAAGCACCCCAGTTGCTTCTTTCTGCACTTCTCTTCCTTCTTTCTGCACCCCTCCTGCCTCTTTCTGTACCTCTCTTGCCAATTTGTGCATCTCTCCTACCTCTTTCTGCACCCCTCTTGCCTCTTTTTCCTCCTCTGTTAGTTCTTTCTGCACTGTTCTTGCTTCTTTCTGTACCTCTTTTGCAAATTTCTGCATCCCTCATGCGTCTTTCTGCACCCCTCTTCCCTATTTTTCTACCTCTCTTCCTTCTTTCTGCACTTCTCTTGCTTCTTTCTGCACTGCTCTTGCTTCTTTCTATACCTCTCGTGCAAATTTCTGTGTCCCTCTTACCTCTTTCTGCACCCCTGTTCCCTCTTTCTGTACCTTTCTTGCCTGTTTCTGCACCTCTTGCCTTTTTCAGCACCTCTGTTGCTTATTTCTGCACTTCTCTTGCCTCTTTCTGCACCCCTCTTGCCTCTTTAAGCACCTCTGTTGCTTCTTTCTGCACTTCTCTTGCTTCTTACTGCACCCCTCTTGCCTCTTTCTGAACCCCTTTGCCTCTTTGTGCACCTCTCCTGCCTCTTCTTGCCATTTGCTGCAGTTCTCTTGCCTCTTTCTACACCTCCTTTGCTTCTTTCTGCACTGCTCTTGCTTCTTTCTTTACCCCTCATACCTCTTTCTGTACCTTTTGTGCCTCTTTGTGCACCTCTCCTACCTCTTTCTGCACCTCTCTTGCCTCTTTTTGCACCTCTGTTGGTTCTTTCTGCACTGCCCTTGCTTCTTTCTGTACCTCACGTGCCTCTTTCTGCACTTCTCTTGCTTCTTTCTACACCTCTGTTGCTTCTTTCAGCAATTCTCTTGCCTCTGTTTGCACTTCTCTTGCGTCTTTCTGCAACTCTGTTGCCTCTTTTTGCACCTCACTTGCTTCTTTCTGCACCCCTCTTGCCTCTTTCTGCACCCTTCTGCCCTCTTTCTGCACCTCTCTTGCCTCTTTTTGCACCCTTGTTCCCTCTTTTGGCACCTTTCCTGCCTGTTTCTGTACCCCTCTTGCCTCTTTCTGTACCTCTGTTGGCTCTTTCTGCAGTGCTCTTGCTTCTTTCTGCACCTCTGACTTAGAGGTAGTTTTAATCTCCATGCCCTATTATGCACTAGGGCCTTACAGGGGAGGTCATGCCAATCACTGGTGTACCCCAACCCATAGTGTTCCCTAGTGTATGTAGGTGTTTTCACTGTATTGTAAGTGTCTTTCAGCATAGCACTGGCTCCGGTCCTGGTTAGTCAGAGTCAGTTACCACCAGTACCAGTCAGCAAAACGTTGGGGGCACAGGATGACTTTGCAACAAGGCCTCTTTCTGCACCTCGGTTGGTTCTTTCTGCATATCTCTTGCTTCTTTCTGCACCTTTCTTCGTCTTTCTGGACTTCTGTTGCCTCTTTCTGCATTTCTGTTGCTTCTTTCTGCGCCTTTCTTCCTCTTTCTGCATAAGTCCTACCTATGTAGACATAGTTAGAAATTAGCATTTAAAAAACCTTAGAAATTCACTGAAAAAATCACAGGTTTCAGGGACGTTATAGTCAGAAATTAGCATTTAAAAAACCTTTGAAATTCACTGAAAAAACCATAGATTTCAGGGACGTTATAGTTAGAAATTAGCATTTAAAAAACCTTTGAAATTCACTGAAAAAACCATAGCTTTCAAGGACGTTATAGTTAGAAATTAGCATTTAAAAAACCTTAGAAATTCACTGAAAAAACCACAGGTTTCAGGGACGTTATAGTTAGTTGGACATTTCACTCATACAAAACTAGAGAAATTCAGCCGTTATAGTTAGTTGAGCTAACTATAACTCGTGCCCCAGCAATGCACTGCTGATGACGTCACATATTACATCATTCATGATTTGGTCAGTGACATCACTGATGACATCTCAAATGACATCACTGATGACATCATCCACGTGATAATCTGATGCACCTCCTCACACCCTAATATAACCTGTGATACACCCACTCTAAAATACAGACTACCATTTTCGAAACCATAGACACACCAATAACAGTTACTACATACCCACTCACTGATTCCTAGGTCTACACACACAACCACTCATTCACCCATACAGTCACTCATACATACAGTCACTCATCAATACAGCACTATCATATGCACTCATACACCCTTACAGACACTCACACACCACCACTCATCCATAGAGTTACTCACCCACCTAGTCAGTCATGCAAAGAATCAATCACACTCCCATTTACTTACCTATACAGTTATACACACACCACCTCACTTATTCATACAGATACTAACACATACTTACTCTCTTATACAATCACTGATACAAGCACACACTGATCCATACAGCCACTCTCACAATCACTCACTCTCACATATAGTCATTTATATACTCCAACACTCACATATACTGCCTTTCACATATGTATTTACTCACACATGTACCACTGAGACATCCATTCACTCACCAACACACCCATACACACACTCACCTACCCATACAGCCCTTCACAAATGCACTCTTGAACCCATATACCCAGTGAATCACCCACTCACACATCTATGCACAGAGTCACACGCCCCCCACCCACCCACACAGACACTCAGGCACCCGTACAGATACTCAGACAACCAATCAATAACCCATTTACACACTCATGTAGCTACTCACCAACCCATGCAGCCGCTTACACACCAACTGACAAACTGATACAGAAATTCACACAGTTAGTCACTAACCCATGCATTCAGTAAGACACATTTAATCACTAACTTATACATTCAGTCACGCACCTACTAAATCATCCATTCAGACACTTATACACCCACTCATTCTTCAATACACCTTGGCATATATATATATATATAAAACATATTTAAACTTTACACAAACACACAGTCACTGGATGATGTCATCAGTGATGTCATCAGTGATGTCATCAGTGATGTCATTTGAGATGTCATCAGTGATGTCACTGACCATGTCATGAATGATGTAATATGTGACGTCATCAGCAGTGCATTGCGGGGCGCGAGTTATAGTTAGCTGAACTAACTATAACGGCAGAATTTCTCTGGTTTTGTATGAGTGAAATGTCCAACTAACTATAACGTCCCTGAAACCTGTGTTTTTTTCAGTGAATATATATATATATATATATATATATATATATATATATATATATATATATATATAATATATATGGGTGGTGCGTGGTTTTCCATGGGAAATGAATAGCGTCCTGGCACTATCATACTTTATTATTTTGTGTTTCCGTTCCTGATACACAGTAACATTTGTATTTCATAGCAAAACATGTCACGCCCCCTACGAAAGTGGATGGGGCGCTTTGGGACTATCTTGGAGGCTTAATGCAGGTGTTTTCGGCAGTGCCGCTTCCGCATCAGAATCAGCCCTTCTCACTCCACTTAACGTTTAAATGTCTCTATTAATACACTTGCCCCCTCAACAGCGAAAGCATGCAGGGAATACCAGACGTATGAACAGCGTAAACATCGTGGGGACTATTTTTAGATTTACATGAAATTTGTAGAGAAAAAAGAAGTCCTGTTTTCTGTCTGAACACAGTCAGCAGAATATATAGACGTGAAATCATATCTCCGTAAAGAAGAAACCATTTTTTAGTTTTTATATGAGGTCTGTTCAGCGCTTCGCGCCACTGTCCAGATACTTCAGAGCGCTCGGGTCCAGCACAGAGTAAACTAAGGCACATTGCAGGATTTTGGTTCCATGTTTTCAATTGAACTCACACGTTGGGTGAATTATATTATTTTTTTCCTCACTTAATTGTACAGCATATAATGTTTAGTTGAATCGTCTCCATTATATTTGCCTTGTTACAGTCATACGAGAAATTAAATAAAAAGCGCGAACTTGCGTTATTTGAAATGCGCAACTTCTCCATAAACTGAACGTAGCTGTGTCTGCATCTGCATTTGTGTGTCGTGGGCAGCTGCTGACAACACCCTCATGGTAAAAAGCAGCAGATTAAAAACAGATAATTAACGTTGATAAATAATATTATGGAAAAAACAGTAATCCTTTGTAGTTTTGTACGTTTTAGGATGGAAGGAGAGGGTTTGTAGGGGCCCATTCTCACTAACACTTTACGTGCTGGAAGGACCTGCGTTTCTGAGTTTGCTCATCGGGAGGACTCAGTTTCAGGAGTTTACACACGGGGACCGTGTGTTTCAGGAGTACCATGTGATTCGGGGTTTCAGGCAGAACAATGTGTTTCAGGAGTTCACGTGCCGGGAGGACCCTGTGTCTCACGAATTTAAACCCTGAGCGAACTCCTGTATTTCAGGTTCCTACGCACCGGTAGGACCATGTGTTTCAGGAGTTTAAACACTAAGAAAACCCTGTTTCAGGAATGTATTCACCCAAAGGACCCCTGTTTTTCAGGAGTTTAGGTACCGGAAGGACACCTAAGTTTGTGAGTTTACTCACCATGAGCACCCGTGTTTCAGCAGTTTACTCACCGGGAGCACCGGTGTTTCAGCAGTTTACTCACCGGGAGCACCCGTGTTTCAGCAGTTAAAACACTTGGAAGACCCCTGTGTTAAGGTATTTACGCACTGATAGGCTCATCTGTTTCAGGATTTTACGCACAGTCAGGATCCTGTGTGTCTGGAGGTTAAGAATCTGGAGGACCCTGTGTTTCAAGAGAGTGTACAAACTGGGAGGACCCCTGTGTTTCTGAAGGTTATGAGCTTGGAGGACCCGTGGGCTTCAGGATTTAACGCACTCGGGAGGAGACTGTGTTTCAGGAGTATATGCACCGGGAGGACCCCCTTGTCTCCGAGTTCACTCACCTGAGCCATCCCTAGCTTCAGTAGTTTAAGCACTGAGAGAACCCCTGTATTTCAGGTTCCTACGCATGGGGAGGACCCTTTGTTTCAGGAGTGTAAACATTGGGAGTACCCCTGGGTTTTCCCGAAGGTTATATGCTTGGAGGACCACTGGGTTTCAGCAGCTAAGGCACCTAGGAGGACCCTGTGTTTCAGGAGTTCAAACACTGGAACAACTCCTATGTTTCAGGGAGGACTCTGTGTTTCAAAAGTTTAAAACCTAGAAGGTCTTCTGTGTTTCAGTAGTTTACGCATTTGGAGGACCCTGTGTTTTTAAAAGTAGGAGACCTCTGTGTTTCAGGAGTTTACGCATCAGGACGGCCCGTGTTTCAGGAGTTTATGCGTTTGAGGGCCACGTGTTTCAGGAGTTTAAACACTGGGAGGACGCCTGTGTCTCGGGGACTAGTCTGTTTCTGGAGTTTAAAAAGTGGAATGATGCCTGTGTTTCCGTAGTTTACGCATCGGGAAGAGCAGGTGTTGAGGAGATTACATACTGGGACAGCCCTGTGTTTCAGGAGTTTACATACTGACAGAGCCCTGTGTTTCAGGAATTTATGCACAGAGAGGACTGCTGTGTTTCTGATTTTACTTACTAGGGACCGCGTGTTTTAGGAGCTCACGCAACTGGAGTTTAAACACTGGGAGGGCCTTTCTTTTCTAGTGTTTACTCACCGGAAGGACCCTGCGTTTGAAGAGTTTATGCATCGAAAACACCCCTGTTTTTCTGTAGTTTAGGCGCTTGGAGGACCCCTGTGTTTCTGAGGTTGCGCGCTCAGGGGACTCTGTGTTTCAAATGTCTAAGCAGCGGGAAGACCCTTGTGGGGGAGGATCCTGTGTTTCTGGACTTTAGGCGCTCCAAAGACTCCTCTGTTTCAGAGTCTGTGCACTAAAAGACTGTTTCCAGAGCCTAAACATCAGGAGACCCCTCTGCATCAAGTGTTTGTCTTTGAGAGCAAAGGTGGCACTCCGTGCGTTCGGTCCATTTCTCCAATCCGCGAGGTCAACAAACACTCGCTCGAAGGTGGAGCGGATGCGGGTCACTTGGCAGAGCGCAGACACCGACAATCTCAACACATTTGACTTCTTTTTAATCAGAATCGAGATGATAAATGTGCTGTGACTACCAATCCCACAATGTCTCATAATGGGAGGAGTGGGAGAGAGGTATATAAAGGTAACAGTGAAGATGGACTATCGCTATGTACCGTGACCAAGACCTGTGTGGTTGAAACGCCCAGGTGGAGTGAGATGGCTTGCAAATAAATGAAATTACAAAATCCCCAGGAGAGTGCTGCGTTATTTCTGTTTTTGGTGAACAATATAATTTCAAGGCCAGTCCAGCCTTGACGCATGCACCAGCTGTAAAGTGCGCCCTTCGTTTGTGAACTGTGTTGTTGGAAAAGTTATTGCACGGAGGAGCGCCCGACTTCTGTTTTCTGTTTCAAGAAATTGAACATGTCTTCGTTGTGGTAAATATCAAGTGGAAGAGGACTGCCGCGTACCGCAAGGAAAGACGAAACGAGAAGAGCGATATTGGCCAGAAAACTGCCAGCACACACCCCCTAAGCTCCAAGGTTGAGCGTCGGTGAACGGGGTCGGAGGACAGCGAACAACCAGGAGACTCCCAGGTGAGAGCGATGTGCGTGAACGGGAGGGTGTTGTGTGTGTCGCAGCGAGTGGATACAGTGCACCGAGCACACGCAGTGCTTGGAGCAGAGGAACGAAATTCACTACCTAATGGGGAAACATGCTTTAATGCTTAACGGATTGCCATCATATTAGACACTCCAGGAATAAAGCGAGTCCGGACACATTGAACGAGCGGGATCCGCTCTGTTTGTTATTATCATTAATCAAGCGGCATTCTGAACACCCATTTAAATAT
Source organism: Calotriton arnoldi (assembly GCA_963921515.1). Taxonomy (NCBI): domain Eukaryota; kingdom Metazoa; phylum Chordata; class Amphibia; order Caudata; family Salamandridae; genus Calotriton; species Calotriton arnoldi. The sequence goes on from CAWUFW010021867.1 coordinate 40,756, forward strand.
TCAAACAAAAACATGGAGGAAAGAGCTGCCAAACGAATACAAAAGGCAGAAATTATGTTTCAAAAAGCAACAAGGTAGTGAGAGACAGAACAGATGAGCCTAGACCATGGAATATGGGAGAAATTACTTTAAAACAAATGTTTGTTCAACTTGGAAGAATGTTAAGGAAAGAAATAACAAAAAGCTGGGAAGTGATAACACTCGAGAAGTATATTAAGTGTGGAAGAGTGCCAAGAGGCTTAAGAATTTTCACATTACCCAATCACCCGGACACTAAGTCTGAAATGCTAGAAGAGTGGGGAAATATTAATATGCAGTGTTCGCGCAACATGATGTTGATAATTGTGAAATACGCCCAAAAAGACATAGAGGAACTACACAAGAATATAGCAGAACTAGAGGCACGAATCCAAGCATCCAAACAAGAAGAGGAATCTAAAAAACTTAGAAAAGAAATGGAACGGAATTTTGACAAACATGAGAGTGAAGTGGAAGAGAGTAAAGAACGCAAATTCAGAAGATATGAACATGGTTATGAGAGTGGTGCGATATTGACATTCGCCAAACGTTTTGACATTTTGAAACAACAAATGCACACTAATAAACAAACGGTACAAGAATCCCCAAACACGACGCAGAGTGAATCAGACACTGATTTCAGTGAAGGAGAAGGATCAGCAACCTTCACCTGTCGCAAGTCTTTTTTAGACGAGATGAAACTCTTGTATCTAGATCAGAAAACACCAAGAGGAAGGAGAAGAGGACGTAGGACTGGACGAGGAAGAGGAAGGGGAAAAGGCCAAACTGGAGGGGGAGGAAGCGACAAAAGACACGAAGAGGCTCTGGAAAAAACAAAGGGATATCATCTGCACAATCGCATAAAGAAATGACAAGCAAAGATGGAATAACAGAGCCCAATTTGATCATAAACCTATCCAAATACAATCTAACTAAGGATGAACAAAGTCTTTTAAATAAAGGCCTTACTTTCTGTCCAGAGAAGCATTATGATCACGTCGAGATTAGGATTGATATCTACAAATTTGTATGCAAACTAAAATTAGTTACGTTTTTTAACAAACAAAATATGAGTTACATCTCTGAAGCCATGAATCGTGAATTTGCAAACATGGAATCCACAAATGAATTCACAATCTCAGAAGTGACAGACTTAAGAACAACCTATGGTCTAGTGAATGACATGTATGATGTGAATTTATCTGATTCTCAAGTCTTGGAAGAAATGGGTATCAGCACAGATAAACACATCAATACAAAATTCAAGAACAAATCAAAATTTTGCCCAGCATTACATCCAGGCAATTGGATAGATACATTCCATGATCTAGTAGTATCAGAATTAAACCTGATGGAGAATGTAAAAAATGGCCGGAAAAAAAACAAATCTCACTATGGAAGAACGCAGAGCATTGAAGTTACTAACTAACAACAACCTTATAGAAATTAAACCAGCTGATAAGGGTGACAAGATAGTGATTTTAGACAAATATGAGTACATTCTGGAAGCAATGCAACAATTGAACAACAGAACCAACTATACTAAATTAAAGAGAAATCCAATCAATGACTTAACAGCTGAATTGAACAACAAATTGAAGAATTGGTATGAAAGAGGATTGTTAAGTGACGAAGAGGTCTCATTCCTGAACAACGAAAGTCCAATCATACCCACCATTTACTTCTTACCTAAAGTACATAAAACACTAACAAGACCTCCTGGAAGACCCATTATTTCCAGCTGTGGGCCATTGTATGAGAACATTGCTAGCTATGTTGACCATTTCTTGGCACCAATCGTGCTAACTTTGAACTCATACATCAAAGACACTGGTGACTTTCTACAAATTTTTATGGAAACTGGATGGCAAAAAGGATACCTACTCGTAACCATTGACGTCATCTCCCTATATACATCAATAAACCATGAGATTGGCTTACAGGCAGTTATGTACTTTGTGAAGCAGAGGCCCATAGAAGCACTACAACACACTCAGATGCTTATAGAAATGATCGAGCTCTGCTTAAGGAACAATGTCTTCTTGTTTAACAAAACATTCTACACCCAAAGCTGCGGGACTGCCATGGGGGTTTCCTTTTCTCCAAGCTATGCAAACCTCATGATGGGGTGGTGGGAAAAAACCATAGCTTGGAGAGAAGAGAATGAACATCACACAGCCAAAGTCGCACTCTGGCTGCGATTTATAGATGATTTGTTCCTTCTGAGGAATGGGACGGAAACAGAATTCATGGAGTCCTTTAATATTCTCAACAATAATGAAGTTGGGTTGAAGTTCACCTACAATATCAGTGCCACTGAAATAGAAATTCTGGACACAAAAGTAAACATTGAGTCAAACAAAATACAGACCACAATCTTTCAGAAAAGTACAGCCACTAATAGTGTTCTTCATGGCTCGAGCTTCCACCCAAACTCTTTGAAAAAAAGCATACCCTATGGCGAGTTCATAAGGATGAAAATAAACTGTTCTGAGACCAAAGAAATGGAATCAAAATTCAAGGAAACCAAACAGAGATTCCTACAAAAAGGGTACAAATTTTGCGATATCCAATGGGGAGAAGCCAAAGCAAGATGCCTAACACGAGCCCAGACTCTGGTGAACAAAATAGAAAAAAGCAATGTAGAACAAAAGGACGAAACAATCAGGATGATACTAACCTACAGCAAGGAAAGTTTTAAAATACAAAAAATCCTGAGCAAGTACTGGAATGTACTAAGAAAGATCCCGATATAGGAGAGAAATTGGATGCACGACCCCAAATAACTTTCAGAAAAGCGCCTTCGCTATCTGACAACTTGGTGAATAGCCACTTCGTGATGAGGAAAGCAGAAAGTTGGCTGCTAAGTTTACAAAAAGGATTCAGTAAATGTAGCAGCTGCAAGGCGTGTAAAATCAGAAGAAACAGAAAAAACATCACTGACCCACGAGGAAAAGTCTTTAACATCAATGAAACAATCACTTGTGAATCTACATACGTAGTATATCTGATTGAATGTCTTTGTGGGAAACGCTACATAGGCAGTACAATATGCCCACTGAAGAAACGTATCCTAGAACATATTAGAGCTACCCAAAACAAGGATACAACGTATGCAGTTGCCAAGCCCATGATGACACACAAAGGAAAGAACTGGCTGAACATGACGTACTCGGGCATAGTTAAGGTGCCGATACATGAGAGGGGTGGCAAAGGGACCCTCAATCTGAGACGTTTGGAATCACGACTTATTATAAGATTCCAAACCAAGACCCCTTCAGGGTTGAATGGGGATGAGGAGATGTACATTCACTTATAATTCTCTCTTTTTCTCTCTCTCTCTCCCCCCTTTTTTTCATCATTCTTTGTATTTGCTTATGAAACATGACTAAGACCTAGGAATCAGTGATATGACTGAAGGAAGTGGGATGTGTACGGCGGGAAACTGGTTGATGACTATGAATTGTATATACCAGACCTAATGACATTATACCACCAAGATATTTCATATGCGATAATTGTGGCACTCAGCCAAGAAGTTGACATCAGGAAAAGGACACTAGTCCACAAGTCCTGATATTTTATAATATGTTATGAATTGTTGCAAACAATAACTTGCATGTGTCAGACTCTGAGATGTCCTGAAATTGTTACTACAAACATAACAATAGGGGTCTGACTGTACAGAGGAATACCATGGGGTACATGGCACTTACTTTAAGCATGTAATATCAATCCATGCCAGTCAAGATGATTATGTACTACATAATATATACTATGAAATGCGTACATACATGTAAGACCACCTTGATTACAGATGAATAATGCTTTAATTCAAGGTTCATTAATTATGACTACCAATCCCACAATGACTCATAATGGGAGTAGTGGGAGAGAGGTATAAAAAGGTAAAAGCGAAGATGGACTATCGCTATGTACCATGACCAAGACCTGTGTGGTTGAAACGCGTAGGTGGAGTGAGATGGCTTGCAAATAAATGAAATTACGAAATTCCCAGGAGAGTGCTGCGTTATTTCTGTTTTTGGTGTACAATATATATATGAAGGGCCAGGAGCTCCGGTAACAGGGGAATGCTTTGTGCTTCTTTTGAGATACTAATCGACCCGCTCGGCTCACTCGCGCCTTCCAACCTACTAAGGATTGCCACAGAGCAAAAAAGTCGGCGCGTGGAAGGGATTCAGGCAGGAGGATATCCTGTCATGATCGTGCAGTAGAAGGTGACTTTCCCAGATTTTAAAAATTAAATGAGAGCAACGGTAAAGACAAACTCACCTGACTGTTTGGTAACATAATTCCACTGTAACATCGTGCTTGTGCCAAAAGACAATATCACCACTAAGGACTAGAACATCTTGGGATTTTCACCGTGTATTTTAACAACTTGCACAAAGCACTATGGGAGTAGTAGTTGGTGATTGCAGTCACATGTTGCACTGTTATATAAGCATGCTCAAACGCACCTGGGCGCTTGTGACCCAGTCCGTGAACAAGGCAACATGCCGAAACGTTGGGCAAATGGAAGCAGGCGCTTGTAATTTATGAAACAAAGTCTTTCAACTGTATTGGGCCTCACTCTGTTTGCCTTGCCAAGAGGAATTTAATGGGCTGCCCCGTGCCCATGTTGTGAGGCCGCCCTGAAGGGCCAGGAGCTCCGGTAACAGGGGAATGCTTTGTGCTTCTTTTGAGATATATACATATATATATATATATATATATATATATATATATATTCATTTTTTTTTTTGGGGCTCCGGTAATGCAGTTCTGTAAATCCAATTTATCACATGGATGATGTCATCAGTGATGTCATTTGAGATGTCATCAGTGATGTCACTGACCATGTAATGAGTAATGTAATATGTGACATCATCAGCAGTGCATTGCGGGGGCGCGAGTTATAGTTACCTCAACTAACTATAAGGCCACATTTCTCTGGTTTTGTACGACTGAAATGTCCAACTAACTATAACGTCCCTGAAACCTGTGGTTTTTTCAGTGAATTTCTAAGGTTTTTTAAATGCTAATTTCTAACTATAACGTCCCAGAAACCTTTGGTTTTTTCAGGCAAGAAAGGTACAGAAAGAGGGAACAGGGGTGCAGAAAGAGGTAAGAGGGATACAGAAATTTTCAAGAGAGGAGCAGAAAGAAGCAAGAACACTACAGAAAGAGCAGGAGCAGTGCAGAAAGAAGCAAGAGAGGTGGAGAAAAACAGAAGAGTGGTGCAGAAAGAGGCATGAGGGATGCAGAAATTTGCAAAAGAGGTGCAGAAAGAAGCAAGAGCAGTGCAGAAAGAACTAACAGAGGTGCAAAAAGAGGCAAGAGGGGTGCAGAAAGAGGTAGGAGAGATGCACAAATTGGCAAGAGAGGTACAGAAAGAGGCAGGAGAGGTACACAAAGAGGCAAAAAGGGTACAGAAAGAGGCAAGAGGGGTGCAGAAAGAAGGAAGAGAAGTGCAGAAAGACGCAACAGAGGTGCTGAAAGAGGCGCGAAGGGTGCAGAAAGAGGCAAAAGAAGTGGCAGAAAGAAGCAACAGAGGTACAGAAAGAAGCAAGAGAGGTGCAGAAACAGGCAGGAAAGGTGCAGAAAGAGGGAAAAAGGGTACAAAAAGAGGCAAGAGAGGTGCAGAAAGAGGGAAGAGGGGTGCAGAAAGAGGCAACAGAAGTGCAGAAAGAAGCAACAGAGGTACAGAAAGAAGCAAGAGAGGTGCAGAAACAGGCAGGAAAGGTGAAGAAAGAGGGAAAAAGGGTACAAAAAGAGGCAAGAGAGGTGCAGAAAGAGGGAAGGGGGTGCCGAAAGAGGCAAGAGGGGTGCAGAAAGAAGCAAGTGAGGTGCATAAAGAGGCAACTGAGATGCAGAAAGGCGCAAGAGAAGTGCAGAAACAAGCAAGAGAAGTGCAGAAAGAGGCAAGAGAATTGCTGAAAGAAGCAACAGAGGTATAGCAAGAAGCAAGATAAGTGCAGAAAGAGGCAAGTGAGGTGCAGAAAGAAGCAAGAGCAGTGCAGAAAGAACCAACAGAGGTGCAAAAAGAGGCAAGAGGGGTGCAGAAAAAAGTAGCAGATGTGCACAAAGAGGCAAGACAAGTACAGAAAGAGGCAGGAGGGGTGCAGAAAGAAGGAAGAGAAGTACAGAAAGGAGCAACAGAGGTACTGAAAGAGGTGCGAAGGGTGCAGAAAGAGCAAGAGAAGTACAGAAAGAAGCAACAGAGGTACAGAAAGAGGGAAGAGAGGTGCAGAAACAGACAGGAAAGGTATAGAAAGAGGGAACAAAGGTGCAAAAAGAGGCAAGAGAGGTACAGAAAGACGGAAGAGGAGTGCAGAAAGAGGCAAGAGGGGCGCAAAAAGAAGCAAGTGAGGTGCAGAAAGAGGCAACAGAGGTGCAGAAAGACGCAAGAGAAGTGGAGAAACAAGCAAGAGAAGTGCAGAATGAGGCAAGATAATTGCTGAAAGAAGCAACAGAGGTGTAGAAAGAAGCAAGAGAAGTGCATAAAGAGGCAAGTGAGGTGCAGAAAGAAGCAAGAGCAGTGCAGAAAGAACCAACAGAGGTGCAAAAAGAGGCAAGAGGGGTGCAGAAAGAGATAGGAGAAGTACACAAAGAGGGGTACAGAACGAAGGAAGAGAAGTGCAGAAAGAGGCAAGAGAATTGCTGAAAGAAGCAACAGAGGTATAGAAAGAAGCAAGAGAAGTACAGAAAGAGGCAAGTAAGGTGCAGAAAGAAGCAAGAGCAGTGCAGAAAGAACCAACAGAGGTGCAAAAAGAGGCAAGAGGGGTGCAGAAAAAAGTAGGAGAGGTGCACAAAGAGGCAAGACAAGAACCTAAAGAGGCAGGAGGGGTACAGATAGAAGCAACAGAATTGCTGAAAGAGGCGCGAAGGGTGCAGAAAGAGCAAGAGAAGTGCAGAACGAAGCAACAGAGATACAGAAAGAGGCAAGAGAGGTGCAGAAACAGGCAGGAAAGGTGCAGAAAGAGGGAACAGGGGTGCAGAAAGATGCAAGAGAGGTGCAGAAAGAGAAAAAAGGGGTGCAAAAGAGACAAGAGGGGTGCAAAAAGAAGCAAGTGAGGTACCAAAAGAGACAAAAGAGGTGCAGAAAGATGCAAGAGAGGTGCAGAATCAAGCAAGAGAAGTGCAGAAAGAGGCAAGAGAATTGCTGAACGAAGCAACAGAGGTGTGGAAAGAAGCAAGAGAAGTACAGAAAGTGGCAAGAGAGGTGCAGAAAATGGCAAGAGAACAGCAGAAAGAGCGAATAGGGATGCAAAAAAGGGAAGAAGGGTGCAGAAAGAAGCAAGAGAGGTGCAGAAAGAAGCAAGAGAAGTGCAGAAAGAAGCAAGAGAGGTGCGGAAAGAGGGAAGACGAGTGCAGAAAGAGACAACAGGGCTGTAGAAGGAGACAAAAGGGGTGCAGAAAGAAGCAAGAGAGGTGCAAAAACAGGCAGGAAAGGTGCAGAAAGAGGGAAAAAGGGTACAAATAAGAGGCAAGAGAGGTGCAGAAAGAGGGCAGAGGGGTGCAGAAAGAGGCAAGAGGGGTGCAGAAAGAGTTAAGAGGGGTGCAGAAAGAAGCAAGTGAGGTGCAGAAAGAGGCAACAGAGGTGCAGAAAGACGCAAGAGAAGTGCAGAAACAAGCAGAAGAAGTGCAGAATGAGGCAAGAGAACTGCTGAAAGAAGCAACAGAGGAGTAGAAAGAAGCAAGAGAAGTGCAGAAAGAGGCAAGTGAGGTGCTGAAAGAAGCAAGAGCAGTGCAGAAAGAACCAACAGAGGTACAAAAAGAGGCAAGAGGGGTGCAGAAAGAGATAGGAGAAGTACACAAAGAGGCAAGAAAGGTACAGAAAGAGGCAGGAGGGGTACAGAACGAAGGAAGAGAAGTGCAGAAAGAGGCAAGAGAATTGCTGAAAGAAGCAACAGAGGTATAGAAAGAAGCAAGAGAAGTGCAGAAAGAGGCAAGTAAGGTGCAGAAAGAAGCAAGAGCAGTGCAGAAAGAACCAACAGCGGTGCAAAAAGAGGCAAGAGGGGTGCAGAAAAAAGTAGGAGAGGTGCACAAAGAGGCAAGACAAGTACCTAAAGAGGCAGGAGGGGTACAGAAAGAAGCAACAGGGTGCAGAAAGAGCAAGAGAAGTGCAGAATGAAGCAACAGAGGTACAGAAACAGGCAAGAGAGGTACAGAAACAGGCAGGAAAGGTACAGAAAGAGGGAACAGGGGTGCAGAAAGACGCAAGAGAGATGCAGAAAGAGAAAAAAGGGGTGCAAAAGAGGCAAGAGGTGTGCAGAAAGAAGCAAGTGAGGTGCCGAAAGAGACAAAAGAGGTGCAGAAAGATGCAAGAGAGGTGCAGAATCAAGCAAGAGAAGTGCAGAAAGAGGCAAGAGAATTGCTGAAACAAGCAACAGAGGTGTGGAAAGAAGCAAGAGAAGTGCAGAAAGAGGCAAGAGAGGTGCAGAAAATGGCATGAGAACAGCAGAAAGAGGCAAGAGGGATGCAAAAAAGGGAAGAAGGGTAAAGAAAGAAGCAAGAGAGGTGCAGAAAGAAGCAAGAGAAGTGCAGAAAGAAGCAAGAGAGGTGCAGAAAGAGGGAAGACGAGTGCAGAAAGAGACAACAGGGGTGCAGAAGGAGACAAAAGGGGTGCAGAAAGAAGCAAGAGAGGTGCAGAAAGAGGCAATAGAAGTGTAGAAAGAGGCAAGTGAGGTGCAGAAGGAGTCAAGAGAACTGCATAAAGAAGCAAGAGAGTTGCAGAAATAGGCAAAAGGGGTACAGAAAGAGGGAACAGGTGTGCAGACAGAGGCAAGAGAGGTGCAGAACGAGGGAAGAGGGGTACAGAAAGAGGCAAGAGGGATACAGAAATTTGCAAAAGAGGTCCAGAAAGAAGCAAGAGCAGTGCAGAAAGAACCAACAGAGGTGCAGAAAGAGGCAAGAGGGGTGCAGAAAGAGGCAGGAGAGGTGCACAAAGAGTCAAGAGGGGTATAGAAAGAGGCAAGAGGGGTGCAGAAAGAAGGAAGAGAAGTGCAGAAAGAAGCAACAGAGGTTCTGAAAGAGACAAGAAGGGTGCAGAAAGAGGCAAGAGAAGTGCTGAAAGAAGCAACAGAGTTGCAGAAAGAGGCAATAGAGTTGCAGAAAGAGGCAAGAGAGATGCAGAAAGAAGCAAGTGAGGTGCAGAAAGAAGCAAGAGAGGTGCAGAAAGAGGCAAGATAAGTGCACAAAGAGGCAACAGAAGTGCAGATAGAGGCACTTGAGGTGCTAAAAGAGGCAAGCGAGGTACAGAAAGAGGCTTGAGAAGTGCAGAAAGAGGCAAGAGAAGTGCAGAAAGAGGCAAGAGAGGTGCAGAAGGAAGAGAGTGAGGTGCAGAAAGAGGCAAGTGAGGTGCAGAGGGAGGCAAGAGATGTAGAGAACGAGGCAAGGGAACTGCGGAAACAGGCAAGAGAAATGCAGAAAGAGGCAAGAGAGGAGCAGAAAGAGGCAAAAGATCTGCAGAAAAAAGCAACAGAGGTGCTGAAAGAGGCAAGTGAGGTGCAGAAAGAGGAAGAAAGGTGCAGAAAGAAGCAGGAGAAAAGCAGAAAGAGGCAAGAGAGGCACAGAAAGAAGAGAGGTTTGTGCACCATTAGTACCAGTTTAACACCCACATTTTGCAATAAGTAACACGTGACCATTCCAGCTTTGCAAAGGGCCTTCCACCACGTTGTAACACGAGACGCTGCATTTTTGGGAACATTTGAGCCATTTGAGCTAGTACCAAGGCTTTTTTTGTTCAAATTTGCAGATTAGGCAGCAGATGATGGAATATTTGGCAAATGCGGAAAATGTTTAATTATGTGAATTTTGGTGCAGCAGAACAGTCACATAATTCCAGTGGCCCTGCTCATACCTCCGACTAGGTCCAGAAGTGCTCCTCAGTGGTTCCTTCTTTTTTTGTGTCTCATAGAGTTTATAGTTTAGCTTCTATGGAAACGAGGAAGACTAAACCTGAGGTTACCACTCCACAACACAGACTACAATACCACATAATTACTCTCCAAAACACATAATCCCACTCCACATAAATCCTATACAGCAAATACCACATACTTTCTATTCACATAATTTCACTCCACAACATACCACATACTTCCACTACACACAACATACATCCACTCTACACCAAAAAACATTAGTAAAAAACTTTTACAACGCCAATAGCTCTAACTCTCACAAATGCGAAACCTATTACATTGCAAATGCTTCTTTAACTAGTAGTCGCGTTTGCAGAGTGGTGGAGAAAGGGTGCTGGGCCTCTGACCAGCGCTCAGGAATTCCACTGCGTAGGACCTACAGGAGGTACCAGGAGGGCTTCTTGGCTCCCAAAGTCCCTCAGGAGTAAAATGGACTTCATCCCCCATCCCGTAGTCTACCAGGAGGCGCGTTTGCAGAATGGTGGAGTAAGGGGGCGTGGCCTCCGAACACGTCTTAGCAATCCCACTGTGTGCAACTTACTGGAGGTAACAAGAGGGGCAGTTGGCACCCAAGGACATCAATGCCCCCACGGTCCCTGCCGGCTCCCCGCCTCCTGCGGGAGCCGGCATTGCTTTTGGGCAAGGGGAGCTGCTGACATGCAGCTCCCCTTGCCCAAAAGCAATCTGCTTTGCTTCTGGGAAGCGAGAGCAGGTTTCCTGCTCTCGCTTCCAAGAAGCAAAGCAGTGTTTGCTATGGCAGGGCGGGAGCCATGTTCCTGCCCTGCCATAGCAAACGGCAATGTCCTGTGGTGGGCACCCCGGGACATTGCAGGAGCCGGCCCTGGGGGTGGCGGTCTCTAGGGCCATGAAGGGCTCCAGGAGGGGGGCCGTGCGGCTCCCCTCCCTATTGAAACATAGGTGGTGGTACCCGGGGCCGGTGGGCCGCTACGGACCCCTGTATTTAATTTACTGAATGCCCCGGGGAGGTGGTGGTCCCCGGGGCAGCGTGGGGGGGGCAGAGCCCCCACCATGCCTTTTATTTTTTTTAAAAAGCCCTGGGGAGGTGGCAGTCCCCAGGGCTGCGGGGGGCCACTATGCCCCCGCACTTAATGATTAAAGCCCCAGGGAGGTGGCGGTCCCCGGGGCTGCGGAGGGCCAGGAGCCCCCCGCACTTCAATAAGGATCACCCCGGGGAGGTGGCGGTCCCCAGGGTTGCGGGGGCCCCACGGGCTGCCGTACCTTTATCACATATTGCTCCCGGGACCTGGCCCACCCGGGGACTTTAAGAAAACAAAGTGCGGGAGACCGCACTTCGTTTTTTAAAAAGAAATTCTTCCGGATTTGTGCACCCAGCGAGACTCTGGCCGAATTGTTTTTTTTTAAATGCTTTTTTTGGGCCTGGGGGTCCCTGTGGTACCCCCTGAGCAGGCCTAAGGGGTCAAGGTGTTTCTACCCTGCCCCCTTTTCTTCATTTTTAACTTTTTTTTCCTTTTTGGCAAAAGAAAAAATGTTTTTTGAATAGAAACAAGGTCCTAACTATAATTACCTACTGGCAACCGCCAGTAGGTTATATATATATATATATGTTTTAGCAACGTCTTCCTCTGCACCGTCCTTTATCAAATGAATCCAATCATCAGGGTGGTATGAAGAACGAGCAGCACACTCAGCACAGGTACCGCAAGTCAAATTTATTGAAACATTCAATCCTTCATAGTGCCAAAAAGTGCAAGTTTGGCGACACGTTTTGGCCGGAGCCTTCTACTGACCATGGAGTTTCCTTAATGTGAAGTGTTTTAAAGGGGAAAATCCCCTCCCCCTCACCAACAATCAAACAGGAAACAGCTAGACTGCAAAACGGCATTCCGCAGATGCTCACAATTCGGTCACCATTCACAATGTGGCACTGTATTCCGGGAGTGCAATCTATTATTGGGTCAATAAATATTACACGTTTTGTACAGATATTCCACATTGTAAAGTACTGAGTTATGTGAAAATACATTAATACATGGTACAGCAACCCCATTTTTGGATAAAATAAGCGCACTTTCCTCACTGAGCTCAGATAAGTGACACATGGACAATTCCATCAGTTCTTTCAATTTCTATTTACAAAGTGGCAGAATGTTGATATCACATTGCCTACCAGGATTTCAATGGTGAAGTACCTGGTCATATAAACATTCATTTGCACGATATACAAGACCTCCCAAGTCCAAAGTGCTTAGTGTGCCCCAATTCTCTGATAAATTGAATTCTATCATAATCACAGCCAATGCAGGGTAAGGTGAAAAGTGCAAGGAATGGTATGTGCAGTATTAAAGTGTCCTGTGCAAGCAGCCTGCCCATTTTTACAACATATAAAACCCCAAATGCCGTTGCCGGATAGAATAAGCACACTTTAAGCACCACACTCAGTAATGTCACATCAGTTCTTTCAGTTTCTATTTTCAATGCTGCTGAATGTTCATATCTCATTTCCTACCGGAATTTCAGTGATGAATTACCTGGTCGTATAAAGATTCATTTTTGCAATGTCTAAGACACCCAAGCATTAAGTGCTTAGTGTGTCTAAGTTCTCAGATATATTAAATTCTATCACTCTCACAGCCAATGTAGGGCAAGGTGCAAAGGGCAAGGAATGGTATGTGTAGTATTTAAAGTGTCCTGTGCAAGCAATCTGTTCCATTACCTGATTTTTCCAAAGTATTAGATTTTAGAACAATCTCAACTAATACAGGATAAACTGCAATGTGCAAAGAATGTGATATGTAATATCAAAAGTGTCCTGTGCAAGCAGTCTATTTCTCTACTCCGATATTCTATGTTGACCATTTGTAGGGTACTTACGCTATACAGTGCCTAATCTGCCCAAGTTCACTTTTATGTTGAAATGTGTCCGCTATTGCAAGCTTAAGATGCTATATGGGGTTTGGGAAATCTTGGGGGTTAATTACATTCTTCCCAAATGAATCTTCACAGTATCTAAAGTGTCATATACAAGCAGTCTGTCCATTTGATTTAAGACTCTGTGTTAGCTGTTGATAAAATGCTTAAGCTGTAAAGCGCCTGGTGTATTGAAATTCTCTATTGCACGAGGTAGGATCAAGTCTCTTAGCTGTTACAAGATAAAGTGCCATGTGCAGAAAGTGTAGTGTGCTTCTATATTATACTCGATTCAATCAAGTCCTCAGCTATTTGCGAGTGAGATACCATATATAAAGAAACTGTTACATGTAGTCAAGCCTGTCTAATGGCATTCTAATCTGCAAGATCTTACCCCAGCCATCTGCTGGTGAATCAGTACAAGGAATCAATGGATCTAAAACATATACAGATTGTAGCAAACTGGTGAAAAATGTGGACACTGTTCACATAGCTCAATCATAGTACTAGGGCATCTCTTAGATATTCCTATGTTCTCTAATATTCAAAATAAAAGAATCATCCTAGATGTACATTTAATTCTGCGTCTGCATTAAGGCCCCAGGGCACCTCTGTGCCCAACATGATGATCCACCTAGACCCCGATCTCCTCAGCACCACTTCCTGATTACCACCTTTTGGTGCTTTGGTAATTCTTTAAAAGCCCTAATAGCTCATCTCCTGTAATTTTCCACCATGATTCTCCCAGATGTGTTTAGCCATGGCATATGTATATATCTGTTAGTAATTGCTCAGAGATGTTGCAGGATATACAGTTTGAGCTTATTGACAGTGCTTCCCACATATTTCTTTCCACATGGTCATTCCAAAACATATTCTACATGAGAAGTTTCACAAGGAATCCATTCTCTAATCAATTCAGATCTGCCATTGTGTAATTGGAAGGACATCCTGTTTTGGTCATGGCAACAAGCTTTACATTTCAGACCTTTTCCAAAAAACGTTTTTATTTTGAGGATAACCAATTCTGAGTCTCAACACTACGGCTTCCCATAAAACTCCTGGTTAGTAGGTCTCCCAGTGAAGCTGTATTTTCAAAAGTGATTTTAGGGTGATCCGGTAAAACTTGATTCAAAACATCATCCATTTTCAGCAGTTTCCAGTTTTTGTACTTCATGACTGGAGACATTGAAATCCATAATGTATCTGATGTTGTTGTGTGACTGCTCAGATTCCCAATGTATTTGTCTTGGAATTAGGAGCTCTTCTCTATTTCATTGCCAAGCTCTTCATAGAGCATCAGCTAGTGCAGATGTTGTATACCCTCCGTGAACAAAAAGCTGGTACATGTCATCTGCTTGTTTGGCGAACTCTGTGAACAGTTCCATCTTGCCCTTAGAAATTCACCAAATGATACACTCCATTTGAGTGCACATGGATGTCCACTATTTGCATGTAACAAACTTTTGGTATTTGTGGACTTCCTATGTACCTTGGTGCATTTCTTGCCACCTTGAATGTAGATCTTTACATCCAAAAACGTTATCTCAGTGGCACTGATTTCATGAGTGAACTTTAGTTTCTGGGAATTGTCACTCATTGATTTGATAAAGTTGGCAAGATGTTTCTCACTTCCTTCCCAGATTAAAAACAGATCGTTGATGTACAGCACCCATAAAATCACATGCTCCATAGTTTGTGCGTTCTGGTCCATCCAGATTGTCTCTGCTTCCCACCACCCCATCATTAAATTGGCAAAGGTGGGGGCAAAAGATGTGCCCATGGCAGTTCCTTTCTTTTGTAGAGAATAGTTCTTTTCAAACAGGAACACATTGTGCGTTAGACAAAATTCCAGCATTTCCATGAGTACCTCTGCATGTTCCAGCAGGCTAACAGATGTGGGTCTTAAAAGTATCTACAAGCCTCCAGCATGTTCAGTGGATGTGACCAAAGCAACAACATCTATTGTGGCCAAAAGGTAATCATCCTTCCTTGGGATACTGTTGATTCTGTTGAAAAAGTCCATAGAGTCCCTGAGGTATGAGGGTAGAGCTGGAACATATGGAAACAAAATGATATTGATGAACCTGGATGTCTGTTCCAGGAGGGAACCAACTGAGCTCAATATAGGCCATTTAGGCAGATTAAGGATATCTTTGTGCACTATTGGCAAAAAATAGATGGTGGATCTGATAGGATGATCAATCCTCAGGTAGGCATACTCATCGTCTAGTAAACACATCTGATGCAAATCGCTCAATTTGTGATGGTATAGCTTCATAAGCTCATCAGTAGGATCATAACTCAATGTTTCATAGTTCTCTTTATCATTAATCTGCCTCTTTGCTTCTTTGATGTAATTAATGCGGTCCATGACCACAATACTCCCCCCTTTGTTGGATGCCTTTATTATAAGAAAAGATATGCAGATGAAAGCAAAGCAGATATTGGGCGGTGCAAGTGCCTGTAGTGAGGAGCGGGACTGTAGGTTTGGCATATGAGAAGTGGAATTGGGAGTGGCTGGGTCCTGCTGTAGGAGGGAGAATGGGGATGTGCAAGCATGAGTCTTGTGACTGAATGTCCGTGACTAGTTACATAGCTCAGCAGTATTAACAATAATTGAGGATGACGAATGATGTGAGCAAGTGGGTTTGTGTGGATTGCTCGTCTGATGAGGGCGGTGTGGTAGACTGATGTTGATGAACAGTTACGGGTGAATGTTATAATTAGTTATAAAGGACACTGGATTGATTAAAAATATTTAAGGCTGCACCAAGTAAGTTAGTAAGCAAAGGATAAGAGTTGTTGTTGAGAAAGGTTTAGTGACAGAGTAGTAAACGGACATAAGGGAATGCCTGCTGATGAGATGTGTAGTGAAAGAGGTTTTG
Source organism: Calotriton arnoldi (assembly GCA_963921515.1). Classification (NCBI taxonomy): domain Eukaryota; kingdom Metazoa; phylum Chordata; class Amphibia; order Caudata; family Salamandridae; genus Calotriton; species Calotriton arnoldi. The sequence continues at coordinate 56,480 of CAWUFW010021867.1, forward strand.
TGAATGGCCAAGTAATACAAGTGAAAGAGTAACAGGGCGAGAGATGAAATTAGTGATGATGAAAAAATGAGTGGTCGTGCGTTGTTGTGCTTGTGAAATAGTGCGAAAGATCAGTGATATAATTAAGTGCTAGTTTAGCAACCTGAAGGCAAGTGAATGGGACAAAATGCTGATGTTGCAAGTATGTTCTGAGTGGATAGGTGGTGTTGCATGCAGCCAAATGTGTGTTATGTTTCTGAGTGGTTGTGAGTAAAAAAGCTATGGCGAGGTGAATGATACTACATGTTATTTATGTTTGGTGTGATGAGCAGTGTAACATGATGATAGAGAGTCAATGGTATAAACTAGTTTTTTCTGCGGTCTAAGTGCGGGGTGATGTTACTGTGTAGTGTTACCACTGGCTGATGGGTATTGTTTGAGGACAGGTGGTGTGTTCAATAGCAGGGTGAGTATCTGGCAAAAGTGAGTTATACTGTGAATTAGTGAGATGAGTGATTGATGCTACAAATGAGTTATGCAAGTAGTGTATCCAGTTGATGGATTATGCTGCAAGCATGAGAGGCTGAGCTGTGTTCCATGTGACTGGGTGTGTGGAGTGGTATGGGGAATGGCCTAAGGTATCCAGGTGATTGTGTGGGTGTGTCATAATGTGAGGTAAGAGATTGGTGTCCCAACTGAGGGATACTGTAAAATATTGATCGTGAGCAAATAATGTAATAAACTGGCTTTGTAAGGGGTAAAGGCTGATATGTGTGTGTGTGTTGTTAAGTGGCACTGCTGTGCTGTGTGAAGATGAGTTGCGATATGAGTGGCTGCGAGTAAAGAGGTGGCCCGGCAAGTAAGTGGTGAATACAAATTAAAAGTGGAGAGTGGAATTATGAGTAGATAACTGTATGGAGGAGGCCTAGTGCTATGACTAACTGGTGAGTGAGCAGTGTCAGAAGTAAACAAATAATGAGGTTGTGAGTGTGAGGTTGTGTGGCATCATGAATGGAGATGTGGGGTGAATTAGGAGGGTGGTGTAGTAAGGTCTGGGTGACTAGTGTGTTATGGGTGGCGCTGATTGGATTTGTTAGTAGTTTGAAAATGGATGAAGGATATAGGGGAGAAGTAAGGGGTTCAGTTGTTTGTGTCAGTGGCTGTATCAGAGTAATAACAAGTAAAGTAGTAAGTGGTGTAACTGCCTGAAGGTGAGGGGTGAGGTCTTGGGAGTTACTTCCCAAACTTGTGTTAAGCATCTGCAGGAATGTAATGAGTAGATATTGGTGCAAGTGGTGTAAAAACTCAACTGATAATCATTATATGGTGTACACGCAAAAGGCAAGAATATATGTTGAGTTAGTAGTGTGAAATATTGTGTACAAGGGAGTAAAGGGTGATGTTTCTTTTGGGAATATCTGTGCTGGTTGGTATAACAAGTAAGAAGCTATGGATGATATGAGTGGCATTGTACAATTATTTTGCAAGCAACTAGGAGAAGGGTAGTGAGCCAGTGATATTGTGCACATGGGTGATGTGAGCTGGGAATATTGTAACTGGCTGTGGAGCATGTTGATGGTGGGCAGGGACTGTGCAGGGGGAATATATCTCTTCCTGCACTAGACTTTAATTAAAAAATCTGGCATTTTGGAAATAATGTTGGTCTGGTTACATTGAAAAAGTTGGACATGCAGACCTAAACATAATGATTAGTAAAGGAAAAGCCTGGGACACTGTCTAGACAATAAAAGGTTTGGCTGCATGGATATGTCCCAAAAAACAAAAACGATGCTTGGGTGGCGTTTAATTGTACCGGTTTGAACTTCAATCAGCTGCACATATGAGAAATGAATTATCAAGTATGTACTTGCGTAAAACTGTTGTTTAAAAAGATTGTCCTAGTTTGATAACTTTGCAAGTCTACCTGTGTCGCAATAGTCCCCATTTTAAATGACTCCCATTTTCAGTTTGCAAAACATCCAGACCAGCAGATGGAAGTCATGTTCAATAAAATATATTGTTTCTATTCTATGCATGTTTGTTCTAATATAGGCATTCCAGTGGCAGCATAAAGATAGCAGATAAATTAAAATTAAATTAAAGTACCAGCAAATCCAAGATTAAAAAAATGCTATTTTTATTATAACTCTGCAGTGGACAACATGTGCTTTCACACTAAACCATTCTGCTGGTGCCCTGTCAGTGAAGCAAGTAAGAGAAAGAACTGTTGAGCCTTGGTAGTCTCCTGATGCAGTGCTGACTGCAGACATCAGTGTTTCAGTAGTGGATGATAGAGGGCTGTAAATTTCAATGATGTCTAATTAATTTTGTTACACTTGCAGTCAACTACTCTCTTTTAGCAAAGCTCAATGCTACCCCCCTGTAGCATGCTTGGAAACCCTACAGGCTTCTGTGGTAGGCTACCCATTTTTCTGCAGCACTAATGCTTTCATGTTTTACCAATAAACACTTTTTAGGAGGTTTAGACATGCCGTGACAATTCGTGTCTTGGTGCAGGAAAGAAAAAGTATTGGCAAAGCCAATATCTCTTGCTTTTGGGTCCTATTGGCTTTGCCAATGGTTTTGACCATGTGCACTACATCTCTAAGCATAGCTAATATACAGGGAAAAAAAGCATAGATAGCCAGCTGAGTTATTTTGTAGGCTCATGCACCAATCATTGTCTGAGATGGATCGATAAACAAAATGGAAAGCAATATGAGGGTGTACGTAACACAGAGGGCATAGAGGGAAGCAACACAGACACTGTAGGAAAGGAAGAAAAGCGGAGACCGAGCAACAGGAGGAGATGGAAGTAAACAGACAAAAGAATGCAACAAGGAGTTAAAGTGCACAGGAGAGAGGCTTGAAGGGCAAAGTTGTATAAAAATGAACGGGCATGTAAGAGCTGCTCAAAGAACAAAGTTGTAGAAAATGATATTGTTATAATGAAAAGAAATGTACTGCGAAAAGTGGGAAAAATCAGAATGAGGAAACCACAGGCACTCTTGTGGAGTACCTTAGTCAAAAAGAAAAAAATAAGTTCACAAAAAGCATACACTTATCAATCAATCAATTAGACAGTACTTGTAGAGCGCGGCTTATCATCACTAGGGGTATCCAGGCACTGAGGTCTCGCAGGTCTTTAGTCGATGAGCCAGGTATTAAGTCCCCTTCTGAAATCTGCAAATGAAGGAGAGTTATACAGGTGGATGTCGGTCCAGGATTTGGCGGTGAAGTAGGAGATGGAACAACCTCCGCGGAGATTTCGGCAGATGCGGGGCGTGGGCAAGGGCGAGGGAGGCAGAGCACAGCTGTGTGGCAGGTTGGTGGAAGGCCAGGCGGTTGTTGATGTAGGCTGGTTTCTGATCATGGAGGGCTTTGTAGGAGTGCGTTAGCATTTTGAACTAGCATTTCTTCTTTACGGGGAGCCAGTGGAGGCTTCTGAGGTGTGTGGTGATGCTTGACTGTTTTGGGCGGTTGAGGATGAGTCTGGTGTAGGAGAGTAGGATCTGCTTCACATGGGTACCCCCACTTTTTGCTGATGCTTCACTGTTTTTCGACATTAGTCTGGCTGGGGCCCTGCTAATCAGAACCCCAGCCTAGCTGCTATCTCTCTAAAATGGTTTCCATGTGCCTTAGGCACATCACTGATTGGGATCTGGAGTGCCCTTATAAGTCCCTAGTATATGGTATACTATGTACCAAGGGCATAGGTACCTCAGAGGCCTGCCAGGGGCTGCAGCATGTATTATGCCACCCCTGGAAGGCCATCCAAACTGACACCACAGGTCTGCTACTGCAGCCTGGGTAAGGTGGTGCATGCACCTCTTACTGTGATATAGGTTACCTATATCACGAAATACATACACACATATAAACCTATAAGTCACTCCTAAGGCAGGCCTTATCAATCCTAAAGGCAGAGTGCATGGTTCCTATGTGAGAGGGTGCCCCTGCATGAGCAGGGCCCCTCTGCAGCATTCGGAGACCATCTCTGATGCTGTTTGTAGTGCAGCCTGACCATATACTCTTAAGCGCATTATATCCTCGCGGTAAAATGCTAACTTTGGAATGGCTGCACCTAAACATGTCGTGTTTGGTGTCAAACATCTTGGAATACTACCCCCCGCCAATCCTGGCGGCGGGGTAGCATTCCACCCTTCTAGAAGGAAAGACATGTTAACTCTGACGAGTCCGGTAACTTCTTTCCAGAGCCCTGGCATCACAAAATGGATGCTGCTGCCACAGACACGAGTCTGGCCTCCTGCTGCTGGACGAAACTCCGGCAGGGGAGGCCTGGACAATAGGTTTCCTGTCCCAGGGAGGTGTGACCACCTCCCCAGACAGGATAATGTGTATTGGGGCTGGGCGGGAGCACTTTCGGGTGCTTTGAAGTCCTGCACTGGGGGCACATTTGGTGTCCCTAGTGCATACCCCAGTTCAAACCGGATCAGGGGCTTGCAGCCCCTGCTTTGGCGTGAACTGGACAAAGGGAAAGGGGTGTAGCCACCCCTCTGCCCTGACCCACCCATAGGTGGGGCCACAGAGTAGTCCAACCCCTATTTTTAGAATAAAGGTAGGAACCCAGTCCTTAGGACTTTAGATTATACCTGGACGAAACTCTGAAACTGAATCCTGGACCTTCGACGCTCTACTCACGATTAGAGGACTGAAGAATCTCCCTTGGGGTCAAGGAGTGACTCCCCTGCTTGGCAGGCACCAAAGAAGCATCTGTCCGGTTCGCATTTCTGAAGCTCCCGTCGGACGCCGAAGTTATCGCATCACCAGAGGTGGATTCTCAGACTTCCCCGAGGCTACCCTGAGTCCCCAGCAAAGCTGAGGCCCGTGGCTATCGTGGGTGACTTGAGACCGTGACCCCTGGACACCGAGCACATTTGCAAGTGCATCATCTTCTGGGTCTCCCAAGAAGTCGTGCTTTGGGCTCCGAGTAGCCCCAGCCTCCAGCACCACCTGCACTGAAGATCACTGGCCCCCACTCCACGAGTGTCCTGTAAGCCAGCTCCACGTGCGGCGTCACAAGGCTCCTTCGCAGTCGCTAGCCCATTGGCTAGTAGCCCTTAACGAAGGCCAATCCTTTTCTTACTTGGCATCCTGGTTGCTCCAGGCCTGCCCTCACTTACCCTCGCTGGGTGAGTTCCACAGACCTTGCTGGTCTGCACCATCGACGATCTACATCTTCATCGAGACATGCCGTTGCCAAGGCTTGTTGGGTCCAATCCGGTCGCCGACACCCCAGCACTCGACAGACATCGTGTACCAGCCCGAATCCTGCTCCTGGTCACCGACAACGCCTCCTGGACCTCGTGGCTGAAGAGTCAAGACGACCGTCAATGCACCTGAAGCACTCGACATCGGTGGGCATCTGTCCATCGCCTTCCTGGTCACTGGCTAGTGACCCAGACTCTGTCCCCTCTGCTTTCAGGTTCACCAGAACTCCGATCCACTCTTGGATCCACCCGGACACTTTTCTCTTGGCCGCCAGCAGCACTTTGCAGCAGATCGCCATTCGAATCGACGACGAAACCCGACCCCGAAAGGCACCTATGCACCCGGCTTCCCTGGGTGAGGTAACACGAGTACTCCGGTGCTCCCGTGGGTAGAGACTCTTCAAAGTCCTAGATCTCAAAGGGTTTTGTCCTAGTCCTCTTTTAAGTGTCCATTTCCTCTATTTTCCCGATCCCGACTTTCTCCATAGAAGTTAACGGCGTATCGCGGTTGTGTATTTACACTGCACGCGTCTCCCGTGGGTCCCCTGTGTCACTACCTTGGGTGGTTCCTTGTGGTCCAAGCACTTCTAGAGGCTCTAGGCCTAGTGTCTAGTTCAGTCGTGGTTCGCATACCACTTTATTGGTATATGGTTTGGTACGCCCCTAGGGCCCAAACGTGTATTTGTGCTATTACTGTGACTTAATAACTTATAACTTATGTATTTCGAACTCTAGCCTCATAAAGAGACTAGAGGGGTGTGTTTAGCAATAAATACATATATTTTGAATATATACCTGGTGTGGTGCTCTTTCATTTGGTCACTCAAGAGATTATAGACTGGTAAAACAAGCTGCTTTACATTCCTTCAAGACTTAGCCTGAAGGCTGCTCTCCATAGCTACCACTAGGATAGCTTTCAATAAAGGTTGTCTTTAACCTATCTCCAATAAGGGGTTGTTTGGACTGGTGCAAGGTGCCCACTATAATTAGTGGACAGCATATACCAGGCCAACTTCTCACATTGGTGTGCAGCGGGTGGGATTCCAGCTTGCTATTGTTTTACCAGATAATCTCAATTGAATTGATCAACTGAAAACCACTAAAGGTACCTAAGGTACATATAATTTAAGCTTAGAATACAGTAAGTTCTACTGAACTTAGAGTTGTGTGTTAAGGGATAGCACAACCCTTTCTACAACTCAAGAGAGTTTAGTAGGCCACACTAGAGTAGGTAGTGCATACACCACACCACACTAGTAATGTCTTTAAGGGTAGGATCTAAAGAATCCTTGCAGGAAGCCATTGAGCTTCCACCCTCCAAGTATGATACACTCCCATTCTTGGAATTGAGAGCTTTATGTAACTTGAGAAAATTAAGGACAGGCCAAAGCCCCACCACCCAACACCTCAAGGAGTTGTTGGTGGCTTATGACCTTAGTAAGCCTGTAGGGACTGAAGGGGTAGGAGCTGAGGGTGGGGCAGATGAAGAGGACGAGGCTAGGGATACCAATACCCCCAGCCCCCCCTCTGAAACTGGCCAGGAGGGTGACAATGACCCTGACCTGGAAAACCCAAACCCTCCTGTGGATGATGATGAGGATGATCAAGATGACGCCCTCTTTGTCCCCCCAGGAAGGATTAAGAGTGTGCCCAGGAAGTCTAGATCTCCTTCTCAGGAGTCTAACCACTCTGGCACCTCTATAGGGAGCTCTGTCTCATCTCACAGGAGGGAATCCTCTCATGAGAGGAGAACCAGACTGGTACAGTATGAGGAAACTCAGCTGGAGATCAGAAAAAAGCAATTGGCTTTAGATAGGGAATCCCTAGATCTCCTTAGAGAGAGAAGAAAGTTGGGACTAGAGTCCCATGGTGGCAGCCATGTCCCTAGAGACAGGGAAAGGTCCTATGACCATAGGAACCTGAGCAAGATTGTCCCTCCCTACCAGAGTGGGGATGATATCCACAAATGGATAACTGCTTTAGAGAGGGCCTGTAAAGTACAGAAGGTCCCTCAGGAGCAGTGGGCAGCAATCTTGTGGCTCTCCTTTGCTGACAAAGGTAGAGATAAGCTCCTCACTGTTAGAGAGGAGGATGCTGATAATTACAAGGTCTTGAAGAGTGCTCTTATTGATGGGTTTGGCCTAACCACTGAACAGTACAGGTTGAAGTTCAGAGACACCCAAAAAGCACAGACTCAAGACTGGGTAGACTATGTGGATTGTTCTGCCAAGGCTCTGGAAGGCTGGTTGATGGGCAGTAAGGTGTGTGACTTCTCAGGATTGTACAATCTGATAATGAGGGAGCAGATTCTTAATAACTGTCAAAATCAGCTGTTGCATCAATACCTGGTAGACTCTGATCTGACCTCTCCCCAAGAATTGGGAAAGAAGGCAGACAAATGGGTCAGAACCAGGGTGAAGCAGAAGGTACAGAACCAAGGTGGGGAAACCAAGAAGCAAGATGCTAAGAACTCTGACAAGGGTGGGGAGAAGGGTAAAGATCAAAAGTCTTCATCAGGCCCCCAAAAATCTTCTTCTGGTGGGGATTCACAGTCTACCAAAGGGAAAGGCCAAAGAAAACCATGGTGCAAGGTCTGTAAGCAAAAGACCCACTGGACCAGTGATTGCACCAAGTCCAAAGACTCCAGTCCAGCACCCACCAATGCCCCTAAGGCACCTGTTCCCCCTAGTACAGTTGGTGGAAGTGCTCCAGCAAAGGGTTTAGTAGGGTTCACCCTGGGAACTGAGTTGGGCTCTGACTTAGTCAGGGAACTGACTCAGGCTGTGTTAGTCTGTGATGGAGGCATGGATGTGACCTCCACTGTGAGTCCCAGTAATCTGGGCAAGTACAGACAACAGCCTTTAATCAATGGACGTGAGGCTTTGGCATTTAGGGACACAGGGGCAAGTGTCACAATGGTGACACAAGACCTTGTGCTACCTGGGCAAGTTATGCTTGGTGAGATGTACCAAGTGACCAATGCTAGCAATGTCAGAACAGACCATACTCTGGCAGTTGTTAACTTCTCCTGGGGAGGGGTAACTGGCCTTAAGAAGGTTGTGGTAAGTGCAAACCTACCAGTCGAATGCTTGCTTGGCAATGACTTAGAGACTTCTGCTTGGGCAGAAGTGGAGCTCAGGACCCATGCAGAAATGCTGGGGATCCCTGCAGATGTGTTTGCTGTGACCAGGTCACAAGCCAAAATGTCTAGCACTGAACAGGCCTTGGATTCTGGAAGAATGGACCAAGTGCCTTCCAAGAGGAGGAGTAGTAGGGTTAAGGCAGTGCCTTCCCCTTGGCTCAGGAGGAAGATCAGTCCCTTGAGGGGGATGATCTCAGCCCTGAAGAAGGAACTGTCCCAGAGGAACTTGAACCTGACCAGGTTGAGTTCTTGGGGACAGGGGGACCTTCTAGGGCAGATCTGAGCCAGGAGCAGCAGAGCTGCCCCTCCCTTGAACCCCTCAGACAGCAAGCTGCTGCTGAGGCTGCTGGGAAAGCTAGTGGTCCCCATACAGTGTATTGGGATGATGGACTCCTGTACTCAGAGAGTAGAGACCCCAAGCCTGGTGCTACCAGGAGGTTGGTAATACCTTTGAAGTTCAGGGGCTTCCTATTGACCCTAGCCCATGATATTCCCTTAGCAGGTCACCTGGGCCAGAACAAGACTTGGGACAGAATTGTCCCTCACTTTCACTGGCCCCACATGTCTGAAGACAGTAAGGAGTTTTGTCGCTCCTGTGTAACCTGCCAAGCCAGTGGCAAAGCAGGTGGCACTACAAAGGCCCCCTGATACCACTACCTGTGGTGGGGGTGCCCTTTGAAAGGGTAGGGATTGACATTGTTGGTCCCATGGATCCCCAAACAGCCTCTGGGCACAGGTTTATCCTGGTGGTAGTGGATCATGCCACCAGGTACCCAGAAGCTATTCCCCTCAGGACCACTACAGCACCTGTGGTGGCAAGGGCCCTCCTGGGAATCTTCTCAAGAGTGGGCTTTCCTAAGGAGGTAGTCTCAGACAGGGGTGCTAACTTCATGTCTGGGTACTTAAAAGCAATGTGGAAGGAGTGTGGAGTGACTTATAAGTTCACCACACCCTATCACCCACAATGCAATGGTTTAGTTGAGAGATTCAACAAAACCTTGAAGGGCATGATTAAAGGGCTCCCAGAAAAGCTTAGGCGTAGATGGGACATACTCTTGCCCTGCCTTTTATTCGCATATAGGGAGGTGCCTCAGAAGGGGGTTGGTTACAGCCCTTTTGAACTTCTGTTTGGCCACCCTGTGAGGGGTCCACTGTGCTTGGTGAAGGAAGGATGGGAGTTACCTCTCAAGCCCCCAAAGCAAGATATAGTGGACTATGTACTTGGTCTCCGCTCCAGGATGGCTGAGTACATGAAAAAGGCAACCAAAAACCTTGAGGCTAGCCAGGAACTTCAGAAGGCCTGGCATGACCAAAAGGCTGTTCTGACTGTTTACCAGCCAGGACAGAAGGTGTGGGTGTTGGAGCCAGTGGCCCCAGCAGCTCTCCAAGATAAATGGAGTGGACCCCACACTATTGTTGAGCAGAAGGGTGAGGTCACTTATTTAGTGGACCTAGGAACACCCAGGAGTCCCCACAGGGTTCTCCATGTCAACAGGTTAAAACCATATGTGGACAGGGCAGACATGGGCTTGCTCATGGCTACTGATGAAGGGCAGGAGGAAGAGAGTGACCCACTCCCTGACCTGCTCTCACAGAACCCTGACGATGGGTCAGTTGATGGTGTAGCCTTGGCAGGCAGCCTCACTACCCAGCAACAAACTGATTGCAGGCAAGTCCTCAATCAGTTTAGACATATGTTTTCACTGACACCCAGTCAGACCACCTGGTGCACTCATGAAGTGGACACTGGGGACAGTCTGCCTATTAAAAACAAGATTTATAGGCAACCTGACCATGTCAGGGACTGTATCAGGACTGAAGTCCAGAAAATGTTGGAATTGGGAGTCATTGAACCCTCAGATAGCCCTTGGGCTAGTCCAGTAGTCCTAGTACCGAAACCTCACACCAGTGGTGGAAAAAGAGAGATGAGGTTTTGTGTAGACTACAGGGGTCTCAATGCAGTCACTAGGACTGATGCCCATCCAATACCCAGGGCAGATGAGCTCATAGATACTTTGGCCTCTGCCAAATATCTCAGCACATTTGACCTAACAGCTGGCTACTGGCAGATCAGACTAGCTGATACTGCAAAGCCCAAGACAGCATTCTCAACCCCTAGTGGGCATTATCAATTTGTGGTAATGCCCTTTGGTCTGAAGAATGCACCTGCCACTTTCCAGAGGTTGGTGAATACAGTTCTCACAGGACTGGAAGCCTATAGTGCAGCTTATCTAGATGATATTGCTGTCTTTAGCTCCACCTGGGAGGATCACCTGGTCCACCTCAGGAATGTTTTACAGGCCCTGCAAAAGGCAGGCCTGACTATCAAGGCCACTAAGTGCCAGATAGGGCAGAGTCAGGTTGTGTACCTGGGCCACCTTGTGGGTGGAGGCCAGGTTCAACCTTTGCAGAGCAAGATCCAGACCATCATGGACTGGACTGCTCCCACTACCCAGACTCAGGTGAGAGCCTTCTTAGGCCTGACTGGGTACTATAGGAGATTTGTCAAGGGGTATGGATCAATAGTGACACCCCTGAATGACTTAACTTCTAAGAAAATGCCCAAAAAGGTTCAGTGGACAGTTAGCTGTCAAAAGGCATTTGATGACCTCAAGCAGGCCATGTGCACTGCTCCAATTCTGCAGAGTCCTGATTACTCCAAGAAGTTCATTGTTCAAACTGATGCATCTGAATTGGGGGTAGGGGCTGTACTGTCACAATTGAATGAAGAAGGTCAGGATCAGCCAGTAGCTTTTATTAGCAGAAGGCTGACCCCTAGAGAGAAACGTTGGTCAGCCATAGAGAGGGAGGCCTTTGCTGTGGTCTGGGCTCTGAAGAAGTTGAGGCCATACTTGTTTGGTACACACTTCCTGGTTCAGACAGACCATAAGCCCCTCTTATGGCTAAAACAAATGAAGGGTGAAAACCCCAAACTGCTTAGGTGGTCCATTTCCCTACAGGGGATGGACTTTACAGTGGAACATAGGCCTGGGAGTAACCATGCGAATGCAGATGGACTCTCTAGGTATTTCCACTTAGAACATGAAGACTTAACTGGGCAAGGTTAGTTTAATGTCCCTACGTTTGGGGGGGTTGTGTAGGAGAGTAGGATCTGCTTCACATGGGTACCCCCACTTTTTGCTGATGCTTCACTGTTTTTCGACATTAGTCTGGCTGGGGCCCTGCTAATCAGAACCCCAGCCTAGCTGCTTCCTCTCTAAAATGGTTTCCATGTGCCTTAGGCACATCACTGATTGGGATCTGGAGTGCCCTTATAAGTCCCTAGTATATGGTATACTATGTACCAAGGGCATAGGTACCTCAGAGGCCTGCCAGGGGCTGCAGCATGTATTATGCCACCCCTGGAAGGCCATCCAAACTGACACCACAGGTCTGCTACTGCAGCCTGGGTAAGGTGGTGCATGCACCCCTTACTGTGATATAGGTTACCTATATCACGAAATACATACACACATATAAACCTATAAGTCACTCCTAAGGCAGGCCTTATCAATCCTAAAGGCAGAGTGCATGGTTCCTATGTGAGAGGGTGCCCCTGCATGAGCCGGGCCCCTCTGCAGCGTTCGGAGACCATCTCTGATGCTGTTTGTAGTGCAGCCTGACCATATACTCTTAAGCGCATTATATCCTCGCGGTAAAATGCTAACTTTGGAATGGCTGCACCTAAACATGTCGTGTTTGGTGTCAAACATCTTGGAATACTACCCCCCGCCAATCCTGGCGGCGGGGGTAGCATTCCACCCTTCTAGAGGGAAAGACATGTTAACTCTGACGAGTCCGGTAACTTCTTTCCAGAGCCCTGGCATCACAAAATGGATGCTGCTGCCACAGACACGAGTCTGGCCTCCTGCTGCTGGACGAAACTCCGGCAGGGGAGGCCTGGACAATAGGTTTCTGTCCCAGGGAGGTGTGACCACCTCCCCAGACAGGATAATGTGTATTGGGGCTGGGCGGGAGCACTTTCGGGTGCTTTGAAGTCCTGCACTGGGGGCACATTTGGTGTCCCTGTGCATACCCCAGTTCAAACTGGATCAGGGGCTTGCAGCCCCTGCTTTGGCGTGAACTGGACAAAGGGAAAGGGGTGTAGCCACCCCTCTGCCCTGACCCACCCATAGGTGGGGCCACAGAGTAGTCCAACCCCTATTTTTAGAATAAAGGTAGGAACCCAGTCCTTAGGACTTTAGATTATACCTGGACGAAACTCTGAAACTGAATCATGGACCTTCGACGCTCTACTCACGATTAGAGGACTGAAGAATCTCCCTTGGGGTCAAGGAGTGACTCCCCTGCTTGGCAGGCACCAAAGAAGCATCTGTCCGGTTCGCATTTCTGAAGCTCCCGTCGGACGCCGAAGTCATCACATCACCAGAGGTAGATTCTCAGACTTCTCCGAGGCTACCCTGAGTCCCCAGCAAAGCTGAGGCCCATGGCTATCGTGGGTGACTTGAGACCGTGACCCCTGGACACCGAGCACATTTGCAAGTGCATCATCTTCTGGGTCTCCCAAGAAGTCGTGCTTTGGGCTTCTAGTAGCCCCAGCCTCCAGCACTACCTGCACCGAAGATCACTGGCCCCCACTCCACGAGTGTCCTGTAAGCCAGCTCCACGTGCGGCGTCATGAGGCTCTCTTCGCGGTCGCTAGCCCGTTGGCTAGTAGCCCTTAACGAAGGCCAATCCTTTTCTTACTTGGCATCCTGGTTGCTCCAGGCCTGCCCTCACTTACCCTTGCTGGGTGAGTTCCACAGACCTTGCTGGTCTGCACCATCGACGATCTACATCTTCACCGAGACTTGCCGTTGCCAAGGCTTGTTGGGTCCAATCCGGTCGCCGACACCCCAGCACTCGACAGACATCGTGTACCAGCCCGAATCCTGCTCCTGGTCGCCGACAACGCCTCCTGAACCTCGTGGCTGAAGAGTCAAGACGACCGTCAATGCACCTGAAGCACTCGACATCGGTGGGCATCTGTCCATCGCCTTCCTGGTCACTGGCTAGTGACCCAGACTCTGTCCCCTCTGCTTTCAGGTTCACCAGAACTCCGATCCACTCTTGGATCCACCCGGACACTTTTCTCTTGGCCGCCAGCAGCACTTTGCAGCAGATCGCCATTCGAATCGACGACGAAACCCGACCCCGAAAGGCACCTATGCACCCGACTTCCCTGGGTGAGGTAACACGAGTACTCCGGTGCTCCCGTGGGTAGAGACTCTTCAAAGTCCTAGATCTCAAAGGGTTTTGTCCTAGTCCTCTTTTAAGTGTCCCTTTCCTCTATTTTCCCGATCCCGACTTTCTCCATAGAAGTTAACGGCGTATCGCGGTTGTGTATTTACACTGCACGCGTCTCCCGTGGGTCCCCTGTGTCACTACCTTGGGTGGTTCCTTGTGGTCCAAGCACTTCTAGAGGCTCTAGGCCTAGTGTCTAGTTCAGTCGTGGTTCGCATACCACTTTATTGGTATATGGTTTGGTACGCCCCTAGGGCCCAAACGTGTATTTGTGCTATTACTGTGACTTAATAACTTATAACTTATGTACTTGAACTCTAGCCTCATAAAGAGACTAGAGGGGTGTGTTTAGCAATAAATACATATATTTTGAATATATACCTGGTGTGGTGCTCTTTCATTTGGTCACTCAAGAGATTATAGACTGGTAAAACAAGCTGCTTTACATTCCTTCAAGACTTAGCCTGAAGGCTGCTCTCCATAGCTACCACTAGGATAGCTTTCAATAAAGGTTGTCTTTAACCTATCTCCAATAAGGGGTTGTTTGGACTGGTGCAAGGTGCCCACTATAATTAGTGGACAGCATATACCAGGCCAACTTCTCACATCTGGCTGAAGCATTCTGTATAGTCTGAAGTTGCTTGATGAGTTGGGTGGTGGTGCTGGCGTAGAGTGCATTTCCATAGTCTAGTCGGCTGGTGACAAGGGCTTGCGTGACTGTTTTCCACATCCAGTCATAGACTCTTGTCATGGGATTCAGGAAGTTGGTTTAGGTGGTGGCAGGGTCTTCCGTGAGCAAGAGAATGAGTTGTGTGTTGTCTGCGTAGGAGATGATGTGGAATCCATGGGTACGAATGATGTTGGCCAGTGATGTCAGGTAGGCATTGAACAGGGTGAGGTTGAGAGAGGAGACTTAGGGGATGCCGCAGATGATGTTCTTGGGCTCGGAGATGAAGGACAGTAGGTGGATTCTCTAGGTGCGTCCTGTGAGGAAGGAGGCTAGCCACTTGAGGGCATCTCCATGGACGCAGATGTGGTGGAGTCTTTTGATGAGGGTGTAGTGGGAAACAGTGTCGAGTGCCGCTGAGAGGTCAAGGAGGATCAGGGCTGCTGTCTTGCCTCAGTTGACGAGGGTTCTGATGTCGTCAGTTGTAGTGATCAGGGCAGTCTCGGTGCTGTGGTTGGCGCATAAATCCAGATGGGGAGGATTTGAGTAGGTTGTTACTTTCCAGGTGCGCGTGAGTTGGCAATTAATGGCTTTCTCAAGGACCTTGGCAGGGAACTGGAGGAGCGAGATGGGGGTGTTAATTTTAAGTTTGCTGTGGTCGGCGGTGGGTTTCTTCAGGAGGGATTTGACCTCTGCGTGTTTCCATGTGTCGGGGAAGGTGGGCATAGTGATGGATGCATTGAGGATGGGGGTGAGCACACAGCTGATTTTCTTGTGTCCAAGGTTGAATACGTGGTGGGGGCACGGGTCGGTTGGTGCTCCGGAATGGATGGATGCCATGATGGTTGTGATGTCCGGCGTGGTGAGTGGTTTCCATGCGGTGAGAAGGTTGTTGTGGGAGCCATCTATTGGTGTCAGGAGGTGGCTGATGTCAGTGGGCTGTGGTTCGAAGTAGCCGTAGATATGAGATATCTTGTTGTAAGCCAGGGTGTTGCAGAGTACCTGGGAGAGGCAGACCATGTTCTCTGTAGCTGAGGGGCAGGGGAACTCTCCGACAATGAGGAAAAGTTCCTTGGTATGGTTGGCGCTTGATTCGATGCAGTCTGTAAGGGTGTGCTACTTAGCTTCTTTGAGGAGTTGGTGGTACTTGCTGAGAGCTGATTTGAAATCTGCTTGTGGAAGGATAAAAGGAACCAATCAGAGAGATGGTAAACAGGCTGTGCTCCATAGGAGGGACAAAGACTAGATGGACTGGCTGAAACAAGAAAAACCATCGAATAGAAAGCACAAAAATAAGAGATGCAAAATTCAAAGAAACAATGCAAAGCAATTGGCGGATTTGCTTTCCAGGTCAGCTATTGACAGGTCCCAAATAAGTCTTTTTGAACCAGACAGTTTTGCTGTCTGGCAGGCTTTGACCTAAAAAAGCCATGACCCGTCTAATCATAGAGGCTGTTTGAAACTGACAATTGTCCACACAGCAAATCAGCTGTTACATAAATAGGCACAGGAACAGTAGGGGTAAAAACTCTCACTGTTTCTAGGAGCTACAAAGCACCATCACTAGATACAAGAGCCATATAATCTGGTTGCTTGCGCTGATAAATGAGGAATACCTTGGGAGGAAGCTCATCCATGTGTAACGGAGAAAGTGAGAGAAAATTGTAAGGAAATGATTATCAAATTTCAATCAGTAATCAATCAGTAATCTTATAAAGCGCGACTACTCACCCGTGAGGGTCTCAAGGCGCTGAGTGGGGGGAGGATCTGCGGTTCAGTCGAAGAGCCAGGTCTTGAGATCCTTCCTGAATTGTGGCAGCAATGTTGATTGTCTGAGGTGCAGAGGCAGGGAGTTCCAGGTCTTTGCAGCGAGGTACGAGAAGGATCTACCTCCAGCCGTGGTCTTGCAGATACGTGAGATAGTGGCCAGGGCCAGTTGAGTGGAGCGGAGATGTCTGGTGAGAGTGTAGAAGGAGAGGCCGTGGTTGAGGTATGCAAGTCTGGCATTGTGCAGGGCTTTGTAGGCATGCGTGAGAAGCTTGAAGGTGATTCTTTTGTTGACAGGTAGCCATTGAAGGTCTCTCAGGTGGCCGGTTATGTGATTGCAGCTGGGATGTTCAAGATGAGTCTGGAGAAGGTGTTCTGGACGATCTGCAGTTTTTAAAAAAGTTTCTGGGTGGTGCCGGCGTAGAATGCGTTACCGTAGTCGAGTCTGCTGCTGACGAGCGCATGAGTGACTATTTTCCTGGACTTGGTGGGGATCCACTTGAAGATCTTACGAAGGAGGTGGAGCATGTGGAAGCAGGAGGACGAAACAGCGTTAATTGGGCAGTTCATTGAGAGGGAGGAGTCCAGGATGATGCTGAGATTTCGTGCGTGGTCCGTGGGTGTGGGGGGATTCTGAGCGCTGCAGGCCACCAAGAGTCATCCCAGGTGGAAAAGGAAGAGCCCAGGATGAGGACTTCAGTCTTGTCTGAGTTAAGCTTGAGGCAGCTGTCCTTCATCCAGGTGGCAAATGCCTTCATCCCATTGTGGAAGTTGCTCTTGGCGGCTGTGGGTTCATCTGTGAGGGAGAGAATCATCTGGGTGTCATCGACATAGGAGATGATGTTGAGTCCATGGCTTCTGACAATGTCTGCCAGTGGGGCCATGTAGATGTTGAAGAGGGTGGGGCTCAGGAAGGATCCCTGAGGCACTCCGCAGCTGATCTCTGTGGGTTATGACTTGAAGTGTGGAAATCTGACTCTCTGCATTCGGCCAGTGAGAAAGGAGCGGATCCATTCTAGGGCTTTGTCGTGGATGCAGGCGCCATGGAGGCTTGTGCAGAGGGTGTAGTGGGAGACGGTGTCGAAGGCAGCTGAGAGGTCCAGGAGGATGAGGGCAGCAGTCTTGCATCGGTCGAGGAGGGTGCGGATGTCATCTGTAGTGGTGAGGAGAGCGGTCTTGGTGCTGTGGTTGCTTCTGAAGCCTGATTGGGAGAGGTCCAGGATGTTGTTCTTTTCAATGAACTCGGAGAGTTGGGCGTTGAAGGCTTTCTCAATGACTTTGGCTGGGAAGGGAAGAAGAGAGATGGGTCTGTAGTTCTTAAGGCCCGTTGGGTTGGCAGAAGGTTTCTTCAGTAGGGAGTTGATCTCTTGCTGCTTCCAGTCTTCCGGGAAAATTGCGGGCTCGATGGAGCAGTTGATGGTGCAGCAGAGTTCGGGTGCGATGGAGGTGCTGGCTCTGTTGAAGATGTGGTGAGGGCAGGTACCCGAAGGGGCTCCGGAGTGGATGCTCTTCATGATCCTGAAGATGTCATCAGAGGTGAGGGTAGTCCAGTTGGTCAAGGTCTGCTGAGGGCTGGAGCCATTGGGTGCGGTGGTTGTGGGTGGGATGGGTGAGTTTTGGGTTGTGAAGCTGTCATAGATCTCCTTGAGCTTGCGGTGGAAGAAGGTGGTAAGCTTGTTACAGAGGTCTTGAGACGGGGGATGTCTGCTGTCTCTGTGCAGGGTTTAGCAAATTCTTTGACCACGGCAAAGAGCTCTTTGATGTTGTGTGCGTTGGCATTGATGCGTTCCTCGATGGCTGCTTTCGTTGTTGTTCTGATGCGGCGGTTGTGTGCGGTGACGGCAGATTTGAAGGCTTTTTGGTCTGCTGTGATCTTCCTGCTCCTCCATCTTTTCTCGAGCCCTCTGCAGGTGTGCCTGGACTCTTGGAGGGTGGGGGAGAGTGAGATGGCTTTCTTTGAGGGCTGTTTGCCTGAGCCTTTCCTGAGGGGGCCAGTATGTTGGTGCAGTCGAAGATCCAGTGGTGGAGTATGCTTGCTGAGGTGTTAGTGTCCGTGAATGTCTGTGGTGGGGTCTTGCTGAGGGAGGTGGTGAGCTGGTGTTCGGTGCTCTTGTTCCAGCTTCTGCAAGGATTGTGGTGGGCGTGGTGGCATACGGTTGGTTTGGTGAAGGAGAAGTGGATGCAGTGGTGATTGGTCCAGTGTGGCTCA
The DNA here is from genome assembly GCA_963921515.1 of Calotriton arnoldi. Lineage (NCBI taxonomy): Eukaryota > Metazoa > Chordata > Amphibia > Caudata > Salamandridae > Calotriton > Calotriton arnoldi. Next base: position 74,719 of record CAWUFW010021867.1, read on the forward strand.
GAGGTGTGGCTGACAGAGATGTTGTTGCTTGAGGAGAAGATGGGGTCGAGCCGTATGTCCTGCTAAGTGGGTTAGCGTTTTGACCAGTTGTTTGAGTCTGATGGTTGCGAGGTTCTCCAGTAGAGATGAGGTGTTGTGGTCTTCGATGTTGTCCAGGTGGAAATTGAAGTCACTGAGGAGGATGTAGTCTGTTGAGGCAAAAGCGTGGTGAGCGAGGAAGTCTGTTATGGCTTTGCTGAAGGGGGTGCGGGGTCCGGGAGGTATGTAGACCTGTATATCTAAAGATTACAGATCATGGTACAAAAGGGTTACCAAGGTTCTCTTCCACATACAAGGCCCAGCCGAGTAGCACATACCTGAAAATAGTCAATGTTAAAGGCAGGAGACGGTACTAGTCCTGTAAGAACGTATTTAACTGCCATCTTCAAAGCTCCCCAGATCCTGCTCTCTCCAATCACTCAGCTCATATCTCAGTCGTTGAATGTTGCAGTGTGAACTGCCTCTGACTTTGAAATGGTGCTCAAGAACTCTGTTAAAAATAATTTGTAGAAGATTAAAATATTTTGGATGGTCACAACAGGAAGCCAGATGTTTTTCCATTCAAAGCTTTTCAGGACCTCCTGATATGGTCACAATATCTTCACCCATTGCTTAAATCTTCCTGGCACATATCCTTTACATCTTTCCTTCACCCATCCCTGTCTTTCTAATGTCTCCCAGCCTCTTCAACCACTTACCCTCATCATCAATCCCCTGCCTGCTGCTTAAATTCATGCTGCCTAGGTCCGATCTCTCTCCTGTCTCTCCCCTTCTCCTCATCATTCCTTAACCCCCCCCCATTTAGGGTACCAGGCCCTCCCGACACTAAAAATGCCTGCTCTTCACCCAGTCATCCTTGCCGCTTCCTGTGAGCAATGCCCTCATAGTATAATCTACTGTAGTACACACTCTGTGCCAGTCCACACCCCCCAACTGTACTCTTCCTGTCAAACACCTGTTATGCATCTCAAGTGCTTTCCTGTCACACCTCCTGTTTTCCACTCCCTTCTAATTTGCCAGCTGGAGTACTTTGCCCCCTAGTTCCCTCTGCTCCTGTCACCCATCCTTTGCCATGAGTCACCTATTACCTGCCCCTATCTGTCACCCATTACTTTGCTGCCCCTCCTTCTTACTTCATCAGTTCACGGCCCTCTCCTGTCTTGTAAACGCTTCTTCTTGCCAATCCATTGTAACACATTCCTTGAGTAATCTGCTTCTCAATTCTGTCACCCAATAGCTACCTTGTAACCCCATTATAAATAATTTACTGTTAACCCACCTCCCATCATCTACTTTTTGGCCAATTCCTTCAAAAGGCTTCTATTTGTTACTATTATTTTGCCATTTTTAAATTTTAAAACTGTCTGGGCAAAGGTTTCACCTCATTAATGCCAGTGTAACACGCTAGTAAAACAACAACAAGCAACAGAAGAGCCTTCCACTGCTCTGCAAAACGTCGCTTCATTTTTAGTAACTTGACTAATTTGAGCTAGAATTTTTTTTTTTTTGTTAAAACCTGCAGAATATGCAGCAGGTTATGTGGCAAATGCAGCACATTGGTATATATGCGAATCACAGCAAAGGCCAAATAATTGCATAATTCCTGTGGCCCTCTTCACAGTAAAAAACACATAATAACAAGAGTTAACTCACAGTACCATCAAGCCCCTGTCCTCTCTCGTGCTTTTAGGGGAGAGTTAATTGTACAACATTAAAGCAAAATGCATTCAGAGACTTCACTGAGTTACAAGAGCTGGAGTGTGTAGTAGGAATAATCATCAATGACTTCCTGTTTCCCCACTTGGAAATTCAGTCACATTATTCCTCGATTTCGGAACGGACACTGGAATTATAAGGTCGGGTCCAGACAAAAATTAAAAGCACACACTAATAAATTCAACCACTGGAGAGTGGTTACCATGATCTGTTGCAAGGATTCTGCTCAGGAACAGAACCATGCGTGGGACCATAGAACATTGGCACATAGGGACTGAGTCGCCATACCACTAACCAATATCCGACTAGCTATAGTGTCTCACTTGCCCTCCTACTCATATCCAGAGAGACAAGTGAATTGGCACCCTAGAACACAACACTCTCGAACCTCTCAGGGATCGGGGTTACAGGACACACCCTTTCGCTCTCTCACTCGTACTCGTCCACAATAATATAAACAAGAGACACGAAGGAAGTTTAGAATATTTATTCAAACTTTAGTGTCCTGAACTGCAGTATTAATGCTACAATTAGAAAACAAATGCATACTATAAATACTGTTAACATGGGCAATAAACCATATATCATAAAAAGTCCAGCCATATTATAAGACATTGTATCCTAGCCCCCTCCCGTCTACTGAAGATAGATGATTATATAGCAAAGATCTCTGGGATTAGCAGCTGACCCCCGACCTTAGCATACACAGGGGCATATTCAAAAGGACTTATCTCCGATTTACCTCCACCTTAACTCACCAAAAGTGGAGATAGATTTAACACCCCATTCACAAGCGGGTGCAAACTGCAGACATCGCCAGTATTCCCGAGAGAACTGCCGCAAAATTTATCTCCACGGTGGACACCACCAACTAACCCTAATGAGATGCAGAGTAGGCGTTCCCATGCAAAAACACACGAAAACACCACTACACCACTTTCACAACGAACTGCCAGATCTGCGATGCGAACCAAAAACAGGCGATAAGCCACGGTAGCACCAGGGAATTAACACCTGCCTTTTGCTGGTGTTAAGCTGGACGACTACCTGCAGCAGGAAAGGGAGCACAGCCAAGAGCCACATCTGAAGACCCACAGATGCCATGGAGACAATGACCATGCAGCCCGGAGACCCATGAGGGCCACAACACCCACCGCCACCACTCCCAGGCCCCCCCCCCGGCCCCTCCCCGGACAAACACATACTGTGCACGACACAAGAGCCACAAAAAGCGCATGACATCGCACAATGACACAAAGAAACACACATGTGTGGTCAGAAGAACGAGAAACAGTCACTCATCATTGAAGTAACAACCAAAAACTTTATTGAATACAACACAAAACACCAATGCGGAAGACTTCTGTTGGGTCCGTCCGGGACAATCCTGATGTCACAGCCTGGAAAATAAAGCACAAAATCAGAACGTGTGTCATGCGCACATCAAAGGAGCGAGACACAGAGAAACAGAGAAGGAAAGAAAGGCAGAGAGAGAAGGAAAGGAAGGGAGAGGGAGAGAGGGAGAGGGAAAGGAAGGGAGAGAGAGAGAGAAAGAGAGAGAAGGAAAGGAAGGGAGAGGGAGAGAGGGAGAGGGAAAGGAAGGGAGAGAGAGAAAGAGAGAGAAGGAAAGGAAGGGAGAGGGAGAGGGAAAGGAAGGGAGAGAGAGAGATTAAGAGAGAGAAGAAAAGGAAGGAGAGGGAGAGAGGGAGAGGGAAAGGAAGGGAGAGGGAGAGAGAGAGAGAAGGAAAGGAAGGAGAGGGAGAGAGGGAGAGGGAAAGGAAGGGAGAGGGAGAGAGAGAGAAGGAAAGGAAGGGAGAGGGAGAGAGGGAAAGGAAGGAGAGGGAGAGAGGGAAAGGAAGGGAGAGGGAGAGAGAGAGAGAGAAGGAGGGACACTGCCGCCCCGCGCACCCAGGCACCACTGCTCACCTGCTGCCACCGGTGTGTCTCCAACCATGTGCCGGCATACACTGCAAGCCACCAGGTCTGCAATCTGTAAACGAGGCCAGAGTCAATCATGGCAGAGTCCATCTCACTGCACACGGCAACAACGCCTGTCCATCCTGCGCACACATGCAGCCACACCCTACCCCCTCCCACCGCCCAGCGCTGTCTGCCCGCACTTGCGCACCCAGGCCCCACTGCTCACCTGCCGCCAACGGTGTGTCCACCAGTGAGCACACCACGTGCCCGTGCAAGCTCCAGGCCCCGGTCCCGCCACCATGGCATGCTCCACATCATGCGGACCCACACCGCGGCCCAGCAGGTCCCACACATGATGCTGAGTCCTGAGGCATCAATGGCAGAGACCACATCATTGCACACGTCATCGTCGCAGGCTGCACACCCGCTCAGCAATTTCGGTGCCACTAACCCTGTGCAACCCGAGTCAGCGCCACGTGGTGGTAGGCCCGTGATGGCCGCAAAGCTTCGGGTGCCACTAACCCTGTGCAACCCGAGTCAGCGCCACGTGGTGTTATGCCCGTGACGGCCGCAAGGCTTCGGGTGCCACTAACCCTGTGCGCAACAACTCATGGGCCCTTTATGATTGAGAACCGTGGAGCGTCCGTCATCCAGTCACCACCGGCAGAGAGGAATGTGACGTTGTCGGCCCCTTATATTGGCGGGGTCACATGGCCTGTGACACTTGCGCCGGATGGGTGTGGTGTGTGTGCAAACCTGCCTTCATGGAGTGGCCGCGACATGCTGACAACTAGACCAGCGACCTGCAGACCACTAGCGTGTAGACCTGCGACATGTGGTGATGTGGCCCCCCTCAAAGCGTAAGCGGAGTGGTCCGTCATGGCGTACGCCGGACCAGCGCAGGGCTTGCAACAACGACTCGGGGGCTCTGGGCGTGGTGCAGTCCATGTCCGGACAAGGAAGTGACTAATGCGTGTGTCCCTGTTGTGGTGTCTACGGCACCCGCAATGCAATCTGCAACATAGCACACTGTGACTGGAATCCCACTAGATGAGCAGCATTGCCATTAGGGGGAATCACTGACCCTACATTCATCCACACATTCATACTTGAATGATGAAAGACATGACACAGCAGTGCGTTCCTGAATGTTTATTGCACATCCAGTGGAGTTCAGCAGCTGGAGCAGTACAGGGCCATGCCAACCCCACTTCACAATATGGGCCCGTGGAGGGCCAGCCAGAGTCCATTTGGGAATGACAAGGACAGAGGATGAGGAAAAGTACAGTCCGCAGTCTGGTCGCCGTGTCATTGGTCACCAAACAGGATATGGAAGTCCATGTCGTGGTCCAAGGTGAGTGCCGCAGAGTGTATTGGGGGTCAGTGGGAGGTCATGGGGCCATGTGCGGCACCAAGGAGCAACAGGCCAGGTGGCGGACATGAATGCTTGTGCCTCCTTCTGAAATCAAGCCCATCCATGTCCTCGTCCTCGGATGTGTGCTCTGCCCCACCCGTGGGTGGTGCTGTTCCGGCTGCGGCACTGTGTGCCACTGACACATCAGGGGCCGGAGGTGGATTGCCGGCCGCTCTGTGTGGCAGTGACACATCAGGTGCTGGAGGTGGAATGTCTGCTGCACTGTGGGGCACGGACACACCAGCAGGCGGAGATGTGGATGGTGTGGGGGCAGCAGCATTCATCATCGCCACGCCTTGTGACAGCAATGCCATGATGAGGACATGCAGGGCCTGGTAGATCCCAGCTACATTCCGCTGATGTGCAGCGGTGGCTGCCATCCTTTCCGCCTCCATCCGCACCATGTCCTCCATGAGCCTCCGCATGCATGCCATCTCCTGGCTGAGATCGCTGGAGCCACCCTGAGCGGACAGGTGCTCTTGTCTCCGAGCCATGACTCCAGCAATGTCAGCCAGGGCTCGTTGGAGACCATGGAGCGGCCTCTGGGTGTCCGTTAGGGACTGCAAGTGGTCCCTGATGGGACTCAGACACCCATGGATGGTGTCGAGTTTGGTAGCCATGAGGTCGAACCCCACCCGCACCTGCTCAGCCATCTCCCTCTGGACCTCCAACACACGGCGCTGGAAGGCCACAGGTTGTTCGGGGGGGGGTCTTGGGAGACAGCAGGGATTGTGGGTGCCTCCTGCTGGGTGGTTTGTGGAGTGGGTGGGGTCTCCTCGATGCAGCTGGGCTGCCCTGGTCCTGGAGGTGCTTGGCGGATGAGCTCAATGATGTCTTGGAGGGCTTGGGTGTACATGCTGGTGGTGTCCTCCTCGTCATCAGTGAAGAGTGGCTGGGACTGCTCTGCAGGTGGCATTGACGGTGCCCCTGCAATGTGAAGGGGAGATGCTGTGTTACAATGTGTCCACATGTATGTGGCCGCATGGTACATGTTCACATTCAGACAGCATGGCAATGTACATTGTGACAGTTTGTAGATCAGGGCCATGATCCAGAGTGATTGTGGGTGTGCACTGTGCTCTGCTTGATTGTGCATGTGTGCCATTGTGGCCATCTCCCCCCGTCCCCCCAGTACCTGGTGGTTACTCACCCTGCTGCCGTTGTGTTGTGTCCTGTCGAGCAGTGTCCGGTGCCCCGACTCCTGCCACGGTCTCCACACTGATGACTGTCGACACCAGCTCCTCCATGTCATCCAGCTCCAGCTGTGGCGCTGGGCTCCCACCTCCAGTCTGCGTTGCTGCCTTCTGGTTGGCTGTGAGTTTCTCCTTGGTCTTGTGCTTGATGTCATTCCATCGCCTCTTGACCTCGTCCATTGACCTCTTGTGCACTCCGACGGCGTTCACCTTGTCCATGATGGACCGCCATAATCCATTTTTGGTGCCCAATGACATATTGGAGGCGACGAACAGTTGTTGATGGTGTTCTATCACCTCCGTGACCAGGATCCGATTCTCCTGCGGATTGTACTTCGTCTTCCTCTTCTTCTTGTCCTTGCCCTTCCCTGTCACCGTGGTCCCGGGCTGATCGTCCGGGGTACTTGTGGGGTTGCGCTCGTCCTCTGCGTCTGCTCCGGCTGCCTCCATGGTGCTTCGGTGTAGGTCATTTTGTGTTTGTGTGTTTTTTCTCCTTTTGTAGTGCTTTTCCCGCCTGCCGTGTGTGTATGGCAGGCCTGGCGCTGCTTATCGCTGATTTCCTCATCGCGAATGGGCTCATCGCACGTTTTTTGGTGTTGGGGTTTGTGTTTTTATCGCCGTCGCGGTGGTTGTATCGCAGACATTGTCCGCGGTTTCAGGTGACTATCGCATGGTACCACCGTGTTGTGAATAACACGTTCACACGGGGTTATTTTCCCGCGATGGACTGCGATGTGTAAAGTTGAGTTAGCATTTTCAGGTGATATTTAGCACACGTTCGTGTGAATATCCCCCATAGATGGCAATCTCGTCTCAGCACCCTCACTCAGTGTGTGTTTTTCCAAGCTCCTGTGCTCAGTTATATGTGGGGGATCCCATTTTTATGGTGTTTATTCTTTTGACATTTCCGTCTGTATTTATCCACATTTATTATTTGCTAATGTTATATGTATTTATCCATATTTTTGGGGGGTTTTGTGAAAAAACGAAGTTGAAACTAGTATATTTCCAAATTTATGTAATCGATAAATGTGCATTCATGCTTGAATGGCTGATAGGTTTCAATGACATGAACACCCACTGATGAGAAATCAATGTACTAATATAAAAACATGAACTTTTTAGTATCAAGGTTGTGCATATCTACTGCTGTTTAACACTCTTTAATAAAATTACTTTCTTTTTAACCCTTTACTTGTCAATCTGCACAGCCACTGGCCTGGCAGTCATGACTGACAGCATTTAGAATCACTCAAAAGGAATCCAATTTCCATTTTTATCCACATTTAAAAATAAATATAGACAGGAAAATTAATGGTTTTCTGTCTGTATTTATCTGTAAAGATCAGTAAAAGCGGGAAACAAGGAGCCTTAGTTATATGACAAAACGACTGTGCTGACAAACAGCGGCTGCGTTCTCATGTTATGTCTAGGTGCTAGTGTCTGACCAGAGAGAATAACAAGGGGCAATGTTGTTTGACCTTGTCCATGGTGTTCAGACTAAATCCCGGGAAAAGAACGGAGCGCAAAACATATGCAGGTTCCGTGTGAAAGTACAATGTGGCACAAATCAAATGTGTTTATATAATAATGTGTGCAACGAAAAGTGCGGCCTACAATGTGCACACTTAGGCTAACATAGGGAAAACTACAACGGGCCATACAGGAAACACATGACAGATCGTGAAGCTGAAAAACGTTACCTCGGGACATATTTCTTGTTTTTACAAAATTCTGTAGATGCAAAAGATTATAAGGTTTACAAATGCGTGCTCGATGCTATAAGCCAGACGTGTGAAGCCGATGTTAATGTTGTCATAGATATCACAATAAAATATGAAACACCATTTATCACACAACAAACTAAAATATAAATAAAAAAACAGTACAGTATTTTACATTACAAACAAGGCCTAATCAAACATCACTAGGCAAACCCCAAATGCTCGCAGCACATTGTTTCCTTGTCTTCAGGCCACTCAATCTATTTCCTGTTTGCCATACACTCCATAAAAACTGTACCACGCCACACAGATAAGCATTATTCGCCATATGCCAGAAGGCATTACTGGTGACTTAATACTTTGTATTTGTTAATTACTTTGGCATCTGTTTTTATTTACGACACAACGCCATAAAATGGCGGAAGGTTTCACGATTCACATCATTGCGAAAGCCTGGCGAGGACTGGCTTGAACCTGCCCAGGAGGAAATCCCAGCTGAAAAATGATGGATACCGAATGCGAGCTGGAGGTAAAGCCTTCTCAGCATACTGGAGGCCATAAAGAGAGCGAACGACCAGGCTGTCTGAGCCTGGGTGTAACATCTTTCCAACTTCCCCTAACAAGCAGCACATTACGTTCTTCACAATAGCTACAACCCGGGAGACATATTCTACCTGAAATGCTGCGTGTAACCCAGATACAACTTCTAAACCAAGGTTTTGGGATGAGTAAAACAGAGAAAGGATGCTGAGTGCTTCCGGGCACGTGCTTCCTGGTGATGCTGTACAGAAATAGTGGAACACCAGCGACCTGAATTCAGTATACCTCTCTCTCAGTTAGCTTCAAACTCAGCTGCAACTTTCCTGGAAAAATATGTATTCCTATATTCCTGTGTGTGTTCCAGTGCAGTGACTTAGCATGATATGCCTTCAGGGATGCAAACATTTCTATACAAATTGTCTAGATAATTTTAAGTACTTGCTGAGGGCTCGGCTAAGGACTTGGCCCTTCTGGTGACCTGCACCCCGCCCCCACCCCCCAAAAAACACTGGTCCCTATGAAGACATCATGCTTCACAATGTCCCGGCGTGCCTTAGTCACACAACCATCACTTTGCTCTTTTGGAAATTACTCACTAGATTCTTCTTATTGAGACAGCAGTTAGCAAATGTTGGGAGAATGGGGATGCAAATCAATCAGCAAAAGCCAAGAGAATAGCGTTGTGAGCAAAAGGAAAGATAGGTACCTTTTCACCATAAATTAACGGGACGCCATCTTCTGGGTCCATGAATGACGATAGATAGTTTAAAATGAATTAAACAAACTGGGCACTAAGATGCATCACGCTGGTACTCAAGAAGAAATCTCAAAAACTCTAGAAGAATCCTCAAAGAATCTACCGCTGTTGTTCAACCAGATCAAGGTTACATCACCGAGCTGAACCGTGGGCAAGTACAGGACTTTGGTTTGCTCAGAACATTGGGGCAGATTTACAAGCACCCTGCGCCACCGGTGCGTCACTTTTTGTGACGTATCGGTGACGCATTTTTACTGGCCCATATTTACAAGGACAGGAAAAGCCACCCTGCGTGACTTTTCATGTCCTTGTAAATATGGCCCCTTTGCACTCAGCACTTTGCGTGAAAGGGGTGTTCCATGGGTGTTGCTGTGGGTGTTCCCACGCAACACCCATGGAACCAGACACATTTGCAGATTTACGAGGATTCGTAAATCTGGAAATGTGTGTGAATGCTACGCCTCCCCAAGCACGCATAGAAAGAGGAAATCACCTCTAATGATTGTTTATGTAGAGGAAGGTGTCCCTTCCTGCACATAAACAATCATTGAAACAATGACGTTTTTCAACTTCTATGTGTGCTTATGCAGCACACATAGAAGTTGAAAAAAGGCATTTCAGATTCTTTTTGTGAAGGGAGGGAACCCTTCCTGAACAAAAACAATCTCCTCACGACGCAGGCATCCTTGCACCATGGTGCAAGGGTGCCTGCGCCGGCGCATGGCAGCAGTTTGTGCGCCAGCGCAGAGGGAAGCACAGAGATGCGACATATTGTTGTAAATATGTCGCATCCCTGTGCTTTGAAAGTGACTCAATGCGGCGCAGCCAAATGGCTTGCGGCACGCACTGAGTCACTCTTGTAAATCTGCCCCATTGAGTCTAGTCAATTGTAAGTCCTCAGCAACTGAACACTGACCATATTCCATCATATGAAGGGGTTCTCACAGTTGATGTCCACCTTTGATCCACCCAGCTGGAGCTATGTGCTGGTCAAACCACAATCGGGCAAATAAATCATTTTGTTAATACTGAGTCTCACTGTTTTTGGACGATACTCACATAAGAAACTCTGCCCACTCAACATTTGTAGCCCAAAGACTCAACATTTGTAGCCCAAGGAGGATCAAATGAGCCAGGTAATACACCAGTCGAGGAGGCAAGTGTTATAACTTAGCCCCCTCAACCACCCTCACCCACCAGCCCAGAGGTAATTAGCAAGGGATCTAAGGATTTTTTCCAACTAAAAAGTAGTCACTAACTGGCATATGTACAAAGAAGTGGCGGAGCGTGTCGTTAGCCTCCTTGGCTTAACGACACGCTCCACCACTTCTGAAACGCAGGGATGCACCATACGTACAAGAATATGGTGCAGCCCTGCGTTTCCCCTTGTGCTAGCGCTAAGTTTAGCAGCCTAGCGCGAACGCAGGCACCCTTGCACCATAGTGCAACGGTGTCTGAGTGCAGGGGAAGATTGTTTATGTGCAGGAAGGGCCCCCTTCCTGCACATAAACAATCTTTAAATGCCGCTTTGTAACTTCTACGTGTGCTGCTTAATGCAGCAAACATTGAAGTTGCATAAACGGCATTTTAAACAAGCATTTGCAATGCAATAGGTCTCGCATTTACGCGAGTTTGAGCTATTGACATTGCAAATGACAATGCCTTTTATTTTTGTTTTCGTTTTTAAAGCATAAATAAAAGGCATTTACAATGCCAATAGCTTAAACTCGCGTAAATGCAAGACCTATTGCATTGCAAATACTTGTTCTCCTTGAAATTTGGTTACTTTTAGTTATAATGGCACAAACGTGACTAAAACTGTAAAATGCAAAGGGGAAGATGCGATGTGGCTTGATTGCCACAGCTGCCGACTTTGGTTCCTGGCTCGAGTTCCAGCGTCAGTCAGCTCGCCTTGCTTGAATTGTGGACTAATGAAATCGCTTCGCTTCTCCCCGGAATCCGAAAAAACATGGACCATTTGTGATAGAATCTTTAGATCATGTAAAGCCAATACACTGTAGCGACATTCGCACCATATAAAACTGAAAAAAAGGGAAACACCCAAGGTAACTTAACATGGAACTGGGAAACTTGAGAGCTCGGTAAAGCGGAGATTAAGATGCATTCTTTGCCTCAGATTTTGGGGGGAAGTTAAGTCAGCTCTTCCACATATATTCACTCACTGTCCTCATTTGTGAGCAATCCATGATCTGTCTCATAGATATGAAACCTCTGAAGCGAACAAGTTAGTTTCTAGGCACTAACACGAGGCCCGGGTCCCCTGTGAGTTTCAGCTTGGCCTTCCTTCCAGGGTTTCTCCCAGTGATAAAACCCACCCTGACAAGGTTCTTGCCCGTTAAGTACTTGATACTTGGCCTCTGTTGCAGTTGAGCACGTAAGTACGGTGTACCTTATCAACTGGTTCTGGTTGCTAACATTGAGGACATGTAGAGACGCCTTGCTTGCTGAAAGAACCAATTGTCGCTTTCTAGAAACACTTGGGGCCTCCAGGAGCAATGATGCGTAGAGTGCATCCATCCACTGTGCTTGTGCCAGCTATGGCCTTTTCCACTGAAAACACCTTAATACACCCGATTTTATTAATGTGCCAGTCAGTGGCGTAGCAACGTTTCCCTAGTCCCTCAAGTGGGCAAGAATACTGCCGCCCCCACCACGCTCAGCTTTTTTTTGTTGTCCTCATTCGCCATCAGATAAATTAGAGCTTGTTCAATTTACTCCTGCGGCCCCCCTTTCAGATGGCACCAACTGGAGAGCTCTGTATCTAGATGGATATGCTTTACACAGTGCTTCTCTACAGATTGGTTCTGTCTCTCTCGAGGCACCTCACAGAAACCAGAGAGAATTTAGTAAATTAGTGTAAAGGCTTAATCATTGGACTAATATAAGCTACTATTATCTTGTTAATCCAAGCTGTCCAACCATTCTTCGCATGGGCCCCAAAAATCTTTTCTGTTGTTTTTACCTTTATCTAATCTAGCTCTGTCCAACTTTATTATATATTTAATAGAGATCACCCAATCTAAAAAAGTTGGAGAAATATCTTTGACCCATTTTTTGCAAATTTCTCTTCGTGCTATTAAGATCAAATATAAACATAGTCTATTCTCCCCTCTTGACATAGACTCATAAAATGGAAACAAACCAAAGAAAACCAAATGTATGCTTACCTGCGTAGTTATACCAAAAATACTTTCCATACCTCTATTTACCTCCGTCCAAAAATGACTTAACTTTGGGGAAGGTAAAAACATATGAATGTCCACATTGGTCAAAAGACACTTAGGACACTTTGGCACTGGACCCTTCGTAAATTTTGAAAGTTTTAACGGAGTCCAATACACCCTGTGAATACAAAAAATATAATTTCTTTTTAAATTTGCAGGTTGCACTGTCGTGTGTAGAATGTCATGAGATACTTGCCATAATTCTTCGAGATTGCAGCCAGGCAAGTTCTCTCCCCACAGCTCCATTGGTAACTTAAATTCGCCCTCTTCCAGGTCAAGAAGTAACCAATATAAAGTCGCCACCTCTTTTTTCTTTGCCACTCTTTTTGATAGTGTCATTTCCAATTCATTGGGCATGCCCACATCCATCCCAACAGTCTGATACCAACTTCTTCTTTGCCAGTATTTGAATTTAGATAATCCTTTATCCACCAATGAGTTTATCTCCTCCCAAGATAACAAAGTTCCATCCGGGGCTAGCTGACCCCATCGCTGAATTCCTGCTTTGACTAAAGGAGTTGATAGAACATCTCTAGTCCATTCTGGTGATCCTGGTACATTCCATATGGGGGCGAGGGCACTAAAATAGCAAATTTTTAAAATTTTCTTGATCTTAGCCCAAGTATGTACTAAATTATAAAGTATTTTTAGACTGACTTTTTTTAAAAACCTTGGATCTCCGTATTTGTATAAGAAGCCTTGACTTCCGCTCTCCACATCCAGGAGCATCTCCTTGAACATTACACCAATGTCAGAGCCATCTGGTATATCCATAAGCATTTTTCCAGCCCTCAAAGAGAATACCCTTGCATATAAAACTAGATCTGGAAGACATAGCCCTCCTTTATTCTTTTTCCTTCGTAACTTCTTCCACGAAATTCGGGTTCCTCTTGAGGCCCAAATAAAGGTATTTAGTTTTCAAAAATGTTTCATTAAATGCTAGTGGAATATTTTGTAGTAGAAAGATTATCTTTGGCAGCAACATCATTTTTATTAAGTTTATTCTGCCAATCAGGGTCAAAGGAAGATAGGCCCATCCTATTATGGAATTTTGTATTTCTTTTCCAACTTTGTGAAGATTTGTTTCTGTGATTTTGTCAATGTCTTGGAGTAATCAATATTCCTAAATATCTTATTATTTTTTTGGTTGGGTAAATACAGTCTCTCAAATTCCAGACCATGCATTCAGTTTTAACCTCGTTTATTTCATATCCAGAAACCTGTCCAAATTTCTGTGCTTCTTGATATATTAACGGGAGTGTAGTATTCAAGTTCGTCGTGTATATCATGAGATCATCGGCATATAATGCCACCTTTTTCTCCCATTCTCTAAACTTAAAAGCTGGTATTTTAGAGTGTGTTCTAAGCTTTTCAGCCAGCGGATCTATATACAGATTGAAAAGCATTGGAGAAAGCGGGCAACCCTGACGGGTACCTCTCTGGATTTTAACTGGGTCAGAGAGATTTCCATTTACTAAAATTCTGGCTGAGGGCGATTTATAGATCAAAGAAATTGCCCGCAATTTTTTTTTCCCAGGTTGCTTTCTTTTAATATATATTCTAAATAGGTCCAATTCACTCTATCAAATGCCTTTGTAGCATCTATTGTTATTACTGCCAAAGGAATTTTGTATAGAGTCGCCACATCTATTGCTCCAACCAAGTTATAGGTAAGATCTCTTATCCCCCTGCGTCTAACAAATCCCTTCTGATCTCGATGTAATAAATTCTCTGCCACCCCATTCAATCTCTCTGCCAATATTTTTGAAAAGATCTTATAATCTATATTGAGCAGAGAGATGAGCCGATATGAATGACATGAACGAGGTGGTTTAGACGGTTTGAGAATTAGTGCTACCGTTGCTTCATTCCATGAAGGTGGTATGTCTCCCCCTTCCTCAAAAATGTATGAAAATAATAATGTCATGACCGGAATGAGGGCTTCTTTAAAACCGGTTCTAGGATGGGCGCGGAGAACATGGCGGCCGGCGAGTAGCGGGTCGCGGAGGCTCCCACAGGTCCGGAAAGATGAAATTGCGCTAATTATGTATTAAACATCATTATTTCGGCGCAATGTATCAAGGAGGCTCATCGATAAGTAACTATTTTAGGATCCCATTTCGCAAATCTCATTTCTAGTTGTTTTCCGGCATTGAATTGAATTGTATGCCGCTTTGATCTGTGCTGGTTACGGGAGGGCGCTGGTGCTGTGATAGTGATAGCGGCAGAGGCGGCGCCAAGATCGTGGAGAAGAGGCTGGCGGTGTTCGATGGACTTGGGCTCTTGACGTGGCAGCCGACACATTGTCAGTGCTGGGAAGCCGCCGGCGTTGAGACCGCGGAGTTGGAGCCGGCGGTGATTGCTGGTCCGGTGTGCTCCGCGCGGCGGAGCGCGAGCCTGGAGAGCCTGGAGAGGTTGCCGGACGTCCGTGGAAGCTTGGGACTGCTCTGGTCTCGTGCCGCGTGTGGATTGAGCCGAGGGTGGAGAGCTGTAACTCGAATCCCCCTCCAGAGCTTCCAGAACGGGAGAGGGAGCGAGAAAGGCAGGGGCAGAGAAGGAAGCAGAGGCAGTGTAGCCTCGTCGAGTACGACAAGATCAAACTCGCAAACCTTCGATACAAAGTGTCAGCTACTACAGTATAAGGGTAAGGAGCGGGGGCCAAGGCTGGAAAGCCTGTGTGAAAACTCTTGGGAGAGGAGGGTGAGGAGGAGACATAAGGAAGAGGAACAGAGTGTTATAGGAGTGAAACTGGCTAATAGTGCAATAAATATAGATTTAGGGCGGACAAATCTCATATGTTAGACTCACAGGACAGTGAAGTCAGTCAAAGTCAAGGAGTTAAATCTATTACCCTAAAAGAATTACCAGTACAAAGCAAACCAAAAAGCTCAGGAGCACGCAAGCATAAAGTTTTTGGAAAAAAAAGATCCGTATTACCAGGATCAACAAGCCCCTAAATTAACACCGTCTCTCAGAATTTTTTAAGGTTACTCCCTCTACATTAGTGCTAAAACCAGGAGTCGAGATTCTTACACAGGACTCTACACACGCCCGAGTGACCCCAAATCATCTTGAATAGTACTCCTACATTTAATAGGTTTTACCCGCTTATGGATAAAGGAGAGTTGCAAGAAGATACTTTACAGACTACAGAGATGACAGATACAGTAGGGAAATTATCTGTAGAGTCGGAACTGGGGACCCAGGGCAGCTCTAGAGAGTTAGACACATTACATACAATGCAGACATCGCAGGTACCATCAATAAACATTCAAGCCACGGTCGCCAGAGCTAAGGTAGGACCATGATGCTGTGCAAATTGGAGAAGTCTCTAATAACCCCCAATCGTATTCAATGTGCAACTTATTACAGGCACTAGCGGAAGAGATGAGAGTGAGATTTTTGGTCTCTGAGAACAATCAGGCGGATATTAAAACTTTGTGTGAAAAATTTGAAGCTAAATTGGACTCTCTAGCTGCTAGGACTACTACGCTCGAACTGACTGTAGCTGACTTAGTTACTCAGACGGGGGATAATACGAAACACATAGCTGTGTTGAAGGAGAAAGGACTGGAAATGCAAGATAAATTAGAGTCGTTAGAGAACTCACAAAGAAGAAATAACATTCGCCTACTTAAGGTCCCGGAAGGGCGGAGGGGAATAATTTGAAAGAATTCGTAATAAAACTTATAAAACAGGCTACCCTTATTGACTGCTGAGAGGAAGCACTCAGTGCTGACATACAAAGAGTGCATAGGGATCCTTTCAGACTCAACCCTAATAAATCAAGCCCTAGGAAGATCTTAGTACATTTCTTGACATACAGTTTAAAAGAAGAAATCTTGAGTAAAGCTCTTAAATTAAATTCTCTTTGTGTAGAAGATGTCACATTTCAAATACGGTCAGATGTCTCCACAATTACAGCATCCAGACAATGGGAACTGGGGAAGTTGCTTGATCCCCTAAAGAAAATGGGAGCTACAGCACAATTAAAATTTCCAGCAACTGAAAGTAATGCATAATAACAGAATGCAGGTATTCAGAAGGGTGGAAGATGCTGATTTTTTTTTACAATCAATATCGAGAGATCATGAGATAACAAAATAAGGAAACAATAGCCTCCGAGATACATAAATTTCTTTTTTTCTTTTTTAATCATCTTGAGTCCTGACCTGAGGGGGAGCTCCACAGGCCTAGGGAGAGGTCATGGAAGAAGGCAAGGGTGGTTCTCCAGGGAAGGGTACACCAGAGGGAGAGAGGGAGGGGAGCACAGGGTGGGGAGCATTGGGGCAAAATAAAAAAAAATGTCCAAATCGCCATAATAGAATTAATAATATAGCGAACATATCTAAGAGATGATTTGTCCAATAAGGAATCAAGATTTCAAGTTAAAATTGCTTACCTGGAATTTAAATGGGTTAAGAACGAAATATAGAATGGAAAAAGTTTTCCAATATTTAAGAGATACTCCGGAGCAGATTCTCATCTTACAAGAAACTCATCTGTTAGAAAACGAGTTAAGATTACTATGTAAATCTAGGAAGTGGATCCAAGACGTAGTTTGTACAACTCAAGCATTTCCATCTAAAGGTGTAGCAATTATCATAAAGAAAAATTCGGATATCTCCTTGGAGACCAGCATGGTGGATAAAATGGGGAGATGGGCTATAGCCAAAATTAAAATCCACGCTTATAAATTTACAGTTGTGGGTTATTATGGTCCAAATACGGATGACACGACTCCTCTTAAGAATTTATTATTGGAATTGCTAAACTATACAGACCCGCTAATATTAGCGGGAGATTTCAATGTAGTTTTAGATCAGGTATTGGACAAATCAAGAACAAGTAGATCCATCCAAAACTTTAAAGTAAGAGCATTAATTAAGAATGAAATGAAACAACAAGCGTGGTATGATGTTTGGAGGTCAAAAATGGGCAATAAGAGAGGTTATACCTTTCATAATAAAAATATGGACATAAGTCTAGATTAGATTATTTTCTTTTAAATATAGCTTTAAAACAATGGGTCCAGGATGTCAAACATGTGGGGAGCACTTGTCTGATCATTCAGCAGTATCTTTAATACTCAATATTCCAATTGGACCGACCTCCAGGAGATGGATGCTAGAGCGGGCCATTCTTCAGGAGGAAAGCATAATTGAGAAGCTAATTTTGGAAACAGAGAGTTTTTTCCAGACGAACTTAGATACTGCTCCGATACAAGTGGTCTGGGATGCTTACAAAGCTTTCATAGGGTCAAATAACCTCTATACAATTCGCAAGACATAAAAAATATAAAACGGAAATAGAGGATATAGAAAGAGAAATACAGAAAATAGAGTATGACCTCAATATGCAGCAAAGTAATGCACTGAATGCTAATATTTCTAAAGCTAGAATCTCTTAAATCAGACTTGGCGGCAGTCTTAGAGTTAAGGCTAAAAGAAATGGCAAGCCAGCAAACTAGCTCATTTTGAGTATGGGGAGAGCTGCGGGAAGCTTCTGGCATGGAAGGCAAAACAAGATCTAGCTAGAAGCAACATTAATGAGATCAATGAAGATACCCAGGGTGTAATACTTAATTCCCCAAATGATATTGAAAAAGCCCGCTCAGCTTTGTAATAAAACTCGGCCATAATTTGGTCAGTAGGGTCCCTTGGAGACTTCGGTCCCAGACGGAGCTATTGATAACTACGACCCGCTGCTATGGACACCCCGCGCTGTTGGACGTATTCTGCTGTGGCTCTTCTGGCCGAGGGGCTGCCGACCGGTGTCCGATTCACTGGGAATCGAATATCACTGCACAAAGGCACAAGCCACTTCTATAAAAATAGAAGATGGCGCCTGCTCCTGTCCATCAGAGTTGGGCGACACGGCGTCAAGGCGTCAAACTAAACAAGCATTTGCAATGCAATAGGACTCACATTTACGCGAGACCTATTGCATTGCATCACGGACAACGGGAGGGGGGGAAGCACGGACAAAGGGAGTGCGGGGGGAGCAGGGAGGGGGGAGAAGGGGGTGAGAAGGCACAGAAAACGAGAGTGCGGGCGGGGGGGACAAGGCACGGACCACCGCAATGCGGGTGGGGGAGGGGGAGAAGGCACGGACAACGGGAGTGCGGGCAGGGGTGAGAAGGCATGGAAAAAAATTGTGCTCACAGTCTAAATAACACGTACCATACCCTGTAGCACTCGAAGTAAAGGGGCCAGTAGCCATGGGAGGATACAAATGACGACATGGCCATAATAAGGAGGGACTAACAAGCCTCATAATCAATCAGAAGACAGCATTTACCAAGGACAAAGACACAAAGACACAAGCCAATGACAAAATGGGCGGGGCAATGGGCGGGGCTTCCCTCACGTAGTGAACTACCACAGATCTTCCCTAGAGCAGCGCTTGTGTGCTGACTCTAGGCTCGGCCTAAAAAATGATTGTTTATGTGCAGGAAGGGGGACCTTCCTGTATGTAAACAATCATTGGCCTTTTGCTGTTTTCATGTGTGCTGCACAACGCAGCACTCATGAAAACTTCAAAAATGAGGAGAAAAGTAATTCTGGCGCTGCCTCCTATTTTTGTCTCCCTTGTAAATAGGAGGCAGCGTCAGAATCAATGGGTGTTGTGGTGGAACGCCCACAGCAACACCCATTGCCCTCCCCTTTCACGCTAAGCATAGTGTGAAAGGGGGCATTATTTACAAGGCAGCGTTAAGCCCGCTGCCTTGTAAATGAGGTGAAGCCCCTATCACCACAGGAACGTCCTAAAAGGTGACGTTTCCATGGCAATAGGGGCTTGTACACATACCCCTAAGTACCTAAAATGTAGCCCAGTTGACCTTAAAATAGCTCAAATAGGTCCGATTCCTTCGTCAGTACACCAGACCAGCATCTATCGGGCCTCTCCCAACTTTGACCTGCCTAACAAATATTGCTAATGTAGCAAAATAATAGCTGAAAGGAGCCAGACAGTCGCAATCAAACAGTTTACTCCTCAACCACCAGCCCAGAGCAACTATGGAGTCCAATTGGAACCTGCCAGCATATACAACAGTAATGGCTGCTGTGTTATTACCATTGGCAACAACCATTACCCCTTTATTTCGATTATGACCGTAAAACATAGGGAATGAACTGCAATAAAATACTTACTCCGGTTGATTTCAACAACCTAATTTTAGCAGCCTTCAGCTTCTAGAGACACTTGAGGTAAATGTTTTGTAACTATTTTTGCACCCCGAAAAGAAACAAAATTACTTATGGGAGTGGGGTAGTGTGCCTTTTAGGTAAAGGCAAGTGAGCAGCCCTATATTTCATGGGGTGTATAAGAAGGTGGTTTATTAGTGAGGATGGGGTACTTCCCAAGTCCAAAATCATTTCCGGTCAAACACATAGGGGCATATTTACAAGAAAAGTGACAGAGCACGGCATTAGCCTTCTTGACTTGACGCCGCGCTCCGCCACTTTTGAAACGCAGGACTGCACCGTATTTACAACAATAGGGTGCAGCCCTGCATTTCCCCCTGCGCTGGCACTAATTACAGCTGCCTAGTGCCAATGCAGGCACCCTTGCACCATAGTGCAAGAGTGCCTGCGTTGTGGGAATAATTGTTTATGTGCAGGAAGGTGACCCTTCCTGCACATAAACAATCTTAAATGGCGATCTGTAACTTCTATGTGTGCTGCTTTGTGCAGCACACATAGAAGTTGCAACTCGTCATTTTCAAAATGATTGTTTATGTGCAGGAAGGGACAACTTACTGCATCATGTTTTGCTGTTTCTATGTGTGCTGCACAATGCAGCACACTTAGAAACAGTAAGAACGAGGAGAAATATAGCATTTCTCCTTGTTGCGCCATTTTTGGTCTTAATTTTGGTGCTGCCCCATATTTACGCCACTTTTGTAAATATGGGGCAGTGTCAAAATCAATGGGTGTTGCGGCGGAACGCTCACTGCAACACCCACTGCCCACCCCTTTCATGCTAAGTATAGCGTGAAAGGGTGTCTTATTTACAAGGCAGCGTTAAGCCATGTTAAGTGGCTTAACACTGCCTTGTAAATAAGGCAAAGCCCGTATCGCCACAGGAACATCGAAAAAAGTGACGGAGGCTTGTAAATATGCCCCTTAGTTTCAGAAATTAAACTTGGTAGCTATGGCACAGAGCAGACAGGCCTAACTTATGGGAAATGTGTTAAACATCTAGACAGTTAAAATCACCTGGAAATAGCATAGCATTGATGGGTGTGGTTGACTAGGATCTAGGTCACAAGTTGAAGCCATCCACACTGCACCAGAAACCAGCTAAGTCTAGTGAGTCAACCTAGCCAAAAATGTAACCTTCACACTTAGGCCCTTTTTAGAATTTAGCAGACAGGGTACTCCACCACAAACTGACTGTCCACTCATTATGTTTAGAGTCGGGCTAAACGTCATATTGCCAACGGCGCTGGCCCAGAGTTGGGGCCATCGGTTTAAGTGCATTATACTGTTCTTTTTTATTTCAGGACTGCCAGGAGAATTCTAAATGAAGCCCTTGGTCTTTTTTCTAAGCAAGTGGGAGCAGAACTGAAGGCTGTATCCAAAGAAGTCCTCTCAAAGTCAGATACACATTGGGCAAGGTCCCTCTGAAAAGGTCCAAGCAAGAAAATTCTAATTTTGCATCCTGACCAATACCTCTTCTCAGCTGGATACATGGACCGCCTTTCTACATCGGGACGTATTGCCTTTTTTTGGAACTCAATTTTCATCAGCAGGACAAGCAAATAAGCTGTTGCTGGTCAGGGTGCATCAAAACCGGATACCTTTGCCATGAGGGTCTGCTAAAGCCTTCTTCTAAGTGGCAAAAATGCTCTGATAGGACCAAACCTGTTTTTCTTGCCACCCTGAAGTTGTGTTCTTTTTTAATGGTCCTACAACTTTCCCTCCTCTTTGGAGAGGCTTCTACAAGTGACTCCTATGATTTACAGGACCTCAGGGACTGCAGTTACAGATCAGAAATGACTCCAGCAAAGGCCACCAGCAGGGTCCAGTCAGGGTTTATTTGTAACTGGTCACTTCAAGAAAGGTCACTTCCAGCTTGTTGTACCCTTGTAGCCACACAGGAGATCAATCAACTGACCCTTTGAGTCCATTTCTCATTCCTTAATACCAGTGAGAGCATGTCCAAACCATCAGGTCTCCTCACAGGTCACAGACAGCAGGCTTCTTTCTCTTCTGTTCATCTACACGTGCAAATGTGCTCTAAGTTAATGGGGGTGAGGGGCCTCCTTTGTGCAGTGCACTAGCCACTCGGTAGAGATAACTCCCTAACTAAGACATTAAAAGGTTCCCAAGGGTAAGCAAAATCCTGTTTGCCCCATAGTGCACAATTCTCAGGGGAACTCAAGAAGCCAAAACCTTTTTTTTCCTCCCAGGAGGAGGCTTGTGGCTCATCCAGGGGCGTTATCATGGTAAAGAGTGGTGCACTAATACCTATACACACTACATTTATTCTAACATTAGTTCCCTTCCCACTGCGAATGGAACCAGAATGGCTGAAGTGTACCCTGGGCTCTCACTTTACACTAAACTATGAATGAGTAGGCCTCACCCTGATTCCCTTCAAGTCAATGAAGTTCCAGGACACTCCCAAATGGCCCTTCCTGAGGTAAAGTGAGCTGCATACCTCACATCCAGCTATCTTTCCAAAGGGCCTAAGCCATTGTTCATGCTCTGGGGGCAGTTTCACACATACTTAAGCGGTAAAGAACTGGCAGGATGAGTAGCCACGGCAGGGTATTACTAATTCTAAAAATCAGTTTTCTTTCACTTTTATGAAAACTCCCACATCACTATTGATTTTTAAAAATAAATAATAAAAACCATGATGAAATTGATGCTATAGCTTTTTTTTTACCCAAAGTTACAAAATTGCATTCTAATTGTACTTTAGCTTTTCACATAGAAAATGTCACATCACCTGTACAGTGAAAATAGGCTTTGGAGACTAGGGAGAGTAGGAACATCTCAACCTTTAATGTCCACATGTTTAACTGTAAAAACTAGGCACCCTGCCATGTGTGCTGTAAGGCCCTTTTTAGGAATGACTTATTCAGTAGTAAAAACCAGGTGTTCTCCTGTCAGAAAATGTTTTCAATGGTAGGTCTGTCTACAGGTTTTTAACCTGAAGCAGTCAGGCTACACCTCTAGGGCTGAAGTCATGCTTTCTTAGTTAGCCAGGTGAATGGCATAATAAATGCTGCAGTCCACATGTGACCTTTAACTTTCCTATGATTGGTTAATTTCCTGCACCATGTACTACTCCATTTGAGAATTAGCTGGTTTTACCATGTTTTAAGAGTCAGTAGAAATACACTGAGGACTGGACAGCGGTGCCTCAGTGTGCAGAGCTAAAAGACCAGTAGCATCAGTCCACAAAATTTGCATGACAACACATTAAGAGGACATTTCTCACAGAGGACCCCTCCAGCTAAAGGAAGGTGTAAGAAAACCGGCTTTTTTGCAGGTCTCCCCCTACTTTTTGCCCCCATTTGGACTACTGGCTAATGGTGTATGACTCTGAAAGTGCACTGAAACCTGCTAACCAGGCCAGAGGGCCAGTGCTCTATCCCTAAATATGTTGAATGCAAAATAGTAACACCAATTGGCAAGGACTTTAACTCCCTTATTAGCCTATTATCAGGGGTACTCAGGGCATGGGAGTTAAAGGGGTCCCCAGGGCATGAAACACTGTTTGTGCCACCCTGAGTGACCCTAATAAACAAATCACAGCAGTCCTGCCATTGCAGACTGCAGGAGCAGTGCAAACTGCTCAAACTCTACTTTGCCCTCACCATGTGTGGCAAGGTCAAAGCACTATTTTTAATATATGCCAGTCACCCCTAAGGTATGCCTCCTCAGCCCAGGATGCAGGGTGCATTATATTAAAGGTGTGGACATATAAGCGCAACCTTATATGTCCCTATGGAAACCCTTTCCATTAAGGACTACTATAAGTGATCAGGGGGCCATAGAATAACATGGGCTGGCACCCGGACACCCCTGAGGTTACCAGCCCATTATGGCTCCACTGAAATATGTCATGTTTGGTTTCAAACAACTTGTCTCACCACCCCTGACATTATATTCCTGCCAGAGTTGATATGACATGCACCCAGGTGGTTACCATAGAGGTTGCCCACCTGGTTGCCCTAGCCATTCCCGTGCTCTGGTTGGCAGCCTGCAGCTTCTACCACCAATACAGGGATCTCAACCCCTGCTAGGAGGTGTGAACCATCCCAGGAGTCAGAAACAAAGACCTGGGTGGGAAGGAGGCGACACCTCCCTCACTGACAGGATGGCTAGCGAAGTGCCACACCAAGGCGGTGAGCTTCAAAGCATACACAGCCTCTGATATGCATCCAGGCTGCCTCTTAAAGGAGTAAACAACCCTCCCCTGCCCCCAGGCACTGTTGCACCCTGGCAGGTGGAGAAATTATGTAGTCAGGGGGTTTACACCTCCAGAAGGCTAGCCACACCCATAGGGTGGGCTACCTGGTCGGTATAGCTAAAGAAGGTTTCTGCCATTTTTAAAAGTAAAACAGTAAAGGGTTCTGTGTAGCAATGGTGGCACAACCCACCGTATGTGGTCACTTCAAGGTCGGATCAGCCACTGGGGCCAGTAGCTAATTGGCTAAAACATAACATAACATAACATAAAAGAACATAACTTCAGTTCTGATTTGAATTGCAATAAAGGACAAAGAAAAAACCACCGTCTGCGACAATAGGACCTGCACAAAAGAAAGGCGCGATACTCTGCACCTGTGGCAACCAGTGGCGGCTGGTGAATTTAGAAAGTGGTGAGGCGTAAAAAATATATTGACTGAGGAAGACGGCAAAGAGCATGAGCTAAATTTCTGGTCAGAAAATATGGTGCGCATTACAACAGACTTCCCTTTTAGTTCTCTAATCGCATTGTCGTCAGATGGGGGGGTGTATATTTCTAAGTTGGAGGCGATGTGGCCTTGTTGCTACAGCTTTCAACCATGCAACATCAGGAAGCAGTTTTGAATCCTGGCAAATCTCTTTGTGCTGAAAAATGTAACAAAGTATGTGTCTTTTGTGAAGCGCTTTTATGTCCTTGACCAAAGTTCACTCTGTGTAAAACTGCCAAAAATAAAAAGTGAATTCTGCCTTTCACCATTAAGGACAAAGTACTAATATTTGATGTCAGAAAGGGACATGTCACAGATAATTTACAAATCAGTGAGGATGCAGGATAAATAGTTCAATGGATTGTAACAGAGAAGTAAACCAAATGGCAATAAGAATAAAACACTCTTTTGAAAAAAGACTGTTCAGATCAAATTGTACTAAACATTGCAGCTTTTCAAGCACATCCTTCATAAATGTGCTTTACTGTTTTTCAAATTAAAGTTTAGAAAAAAAAGCATGACGTTAAAATATGTATACTTTTTATGCAGCAGGTGTTATTTAGCAACAACAGTCACATTTATGAGAAGTATTTTAAGAAAGGCTCATTATTGAAAAAAATGTGTTTCATCTGGAACTTTGGGATTGATCAGATAAACAGCTTTTTTGCTTTCTGGCAATTTTATTGACCGCTTGCGCCTGAGGTTGCTGAACAGGTGTTTAATCTCTGGGGGGCAGATTTACAAGCCCCTTGAAACACATTTGCGCCACCGTTGCGTCACTTCTGTGACGCGGCGGTGGCGGCATAAACCATGCATCACGTTGCGCCTTATTTACAACGTGACGCATCTAGGGAGATGCGTCACGTTGTAAAGCCCTGTGCCACATCAAACCTTCATCAGGTTTCATGTGGGCGTTCCATCGCAGGGTGGGCGTTCCGTCACAGGAAAGCCTCCTAAAAGTGACGCAGTGAAATCTACAAGATTTCACTGAGTCACTTTTACGACGCTGCTGCGTCAAACCCTTACGCCTGCTTGAAGCAGGCGTAAGGAGTGACGCACCACGTTAGGTATGGGCGGCCCCTGTGCAATGCTGGAGCCGCGTCGCGCTTGCGACACGACTCCAGCAATGCACCGCCTTTACGCCACAGGATGCGACACGTATCGGCCTAGGAGCAAGGAGAGAATTGTGTGTCGCATCTATTCTGGTGCATCCCTGCTGATTAGCCTTTAAAAAACCATAGAAATTCACTGAAAAAACCATAGGTTTCAGGGACGTTATAGTTAGTTGGACATTTCACTAGTACAAAACCAGAGAAATTCGCCCGTTATAATTAGTTGAGCTAACCATAACTCGCACCCCCGCAATGCATTGCTGATGCAGTGATGTCATTTGAGATGTCATCAGTGATGTCATCAGTGATGTCACTGACCATGTAATGAATGATGTAATATGTGACGTCATCAGCAGTGCATTTACGGGGCACGAGTTATAGTTAGCTCAACTAACTATAACGGGTGAATTTCTCTGGTTTTGTACTAGTGAAATGTCCAACTAACTATAACATCTCTGAAACCTATGGTTTTTTCAGTGAATTTCTACGGTTTTTTAAAGGCTAATTTCAAACTATAACGTCCCTGAAACCTATGGTTTTTTCAGTGAATTTCAAAGGTTTTTTAAATGATCATTTCTAACTATAACGTCCCTGAAACCTATGGTTTTTTCAGTGAATTTTAAAGGTTTTTTAAATGCTAATTTCTAACTATAACGTCCCTGAAACCTATCGTTTTTTCAGTGAATTTCAAAGGTTTTTTAAATGCTAAATTCTAACTATAACGTCCCTGAAACCTATGGTTTTTAAATGCTAATTTCTATCTATAACGTCCCTGAAACCTGTGATTTTTTTCAGTGAATTTCTAAGGTTTTTTAAATGCTAATTTCTAACTATAACATCCCTGAAACCTGTGGTTTTTTCAGTGAATTTCTAAGGTTTTTTAAATGCTAATTTCTAACTATACCTAGATACGTAAGACATGTGCAGAAAGAGAAAGAAAGGCGCAGAAAGAAGCAAGAGAAGTGCAGAAAGAAGCAAGAGAAGTACAGAAAAAGGCAAGAAGAGTACAGAAAAAGCAAGAGAGGTGCAAAAAGAGGAAGAAAGGTGCAGAAAGAAGCAGGAAAAGTGATGAAAGAGGCAAGAGAGGTGCAGAAAGAAGCAAGAGAAGTGCGGAAAGAAGCAAGAGAGGCACAGAAAGAAGCAAGAGAGTTGCAAAAAGAAGAGAGTGAGGTGCAGAAAGAGGAAGTAAGGTGTAGAAAGAGGCAAGTGAGGTGCAGAAAGAGGCAAGAGAGGTGCAGAAAGAGACAAGAGAGGTGCAGAAAGAGGCAAGAGAGGTACAGAAAGAGGCAAGAGAGGTCCAGAAAGAGGAAGAAAGGTGCAGAAAGAGGCAAGAAAAAGGAAGAAAAAGGAAGAAAAGTACAGAAAGCAGCAAGAGAAGCGCAGAAAGAAGCAAGAGAAGTGCAGAAAGAAGAGAGTGAGGTGCGGAAAGAGGCAAGACAGGTGCAGAAAGAGGCAAGAGAAGTGCAGAAAGAGGCAAGAGAGGTGTAGAAAGAGGCAAGAGTAGAGTAGAAAGCCAAGAGAGGTGCAGATAGAGGCAATAGAGGTGAAGAAAGAGGCAAGAGAGGTGCAGAAAGAGGCAAGAGAGGTACAGAAAGAGGCAAGAGAGGTGTAGAAAGAGACAAGACTGGTGCCGAAAGAGGCAAGAGATGTGCATAAAGAGGCAAGAGAGGTGCATAAAGAGACAAGAGTGGTGCAGAAAGAAGAGAGTGAGCTGCAGAAAGAGGGAAGAGAGGTGTAGTAAGAGGCAAGAGAGGTGCAGAAAGAAGAGAGTAAGCTGCAGAAAGAGGCAAGAGAGGTGCAGAAAGAGGCAAGAGAGGTACAGAAAGAGGTAAGAGGTGTAGAATGAGTCAAGAGAGGTACAGAAAGAGGAAGAAATGTGCAGAAAGAAGCAATTGAGCTGTAGAAAGAGGCAAGAGAAGAGCAAAAAGAATCAAGAGAGGTGCATCAAGAGGCAAGAGAGGTGCAGAAAGAGGAAGAAATGTTCAGAAAGAGGCAACAGAGGTGCAGAAAGAGGCATGAGAGGTGCAGAAAGAGGCAAGAGAGGTGCAGAAAGAGGCAAGAGAGGTGCAGAAAGAGACAAGAGAGGTGCAGAAAGAAGAGAGTGAGCTGCAGAAAGAGGGAAGAGAGGTGCAGAAAGAGGCAAGAGAGGTGCAGAAAGAAGAGAGTGAGCTACAGAAAGAGGTAAGAGAGGTGCAGAAAGAGGCAAGAGAGGTGCAGAAAGAAGAGAGTGAGCTGCAGAAATAAGCAAGAGAAGTGCAGACAGAGGCAAGAGAGGTGCATAAAGAGGCAACAGAGGTGCGGAAAGAGGCAACAGAGGTGCAGAAAGAAGAGAGGTGCAGAAAGAGGCAAGAGAGGTGCAGAAAGAGGCAAGAGAGGTACAGAAAGATGTAAGAGAGGTGTAGAAAGAGGCAAGAGTGGTGCAGAAAGAGGCAAGAGAGGTGCAGAAAGAGGCAAGAGAGGTGCAAAAGAGGCAAGAGATGTACAGATAGAAGAGAGTGAGCTGCAGAATGAGTGCAGAGCGGTGCAGAAAGAGGCAAGAGAGGTGCAGAAAGAAGAGAGTGAGCTGCAGATAGAGGCAAGAGAGGGGCAGAAAGAGGCAAGAGACGTGCAGAAAGAGACAAGAGACAACTATATTGCTAACATTCTATATTTATTACAAAAGTGTGGCACGCCTGACGTCATCTTGATGTAATCAAAACTGTAATACCTAAAGCATTTCCTTTAGAAATTATAGAAATGAGAGGGTCTTATTTGCATAGAAATTATGGTTAGTGCTCTAAAAAACTAAAACGAGGACATATTTTCTGAGTTCTCAAATAGCGACAAAGCAATTTTAAATTATTTGTTATCTTAATGTTTTTTTATCCAGTTGACCACTTGATTAAATGTGACGCTTAGGGGAGAGAATGTGGTGTTACTTCCAGAGCTGCAGACTTTGCAACTGGGGAACCAAGTTGGAGTTTCTGCTTCAGCTCGACATTCTGTGATTCTGGTCAAATCACTTAATCTCCCCATGCCTACAACCAAAATGAGTTTGTCCTTGTATGATGTAACCAATGCTCATGTAAAGCACTCCAATATCGGACCAGCCTGCACTATATAAAACTGCAAAAAAACAAAGGATAAAAAGTGTTTTCTACACTTCTGTCATTGGGCTATACGTGGGCTACATATGGGTGATATTTGTGCTACATTTGGGCTCCTTTTTCTCTGCTGGCCATCTTGGGAGACTTCAATTAAATTCATTAAACTTTATTCGATCTGATTTAGAAACATAGATCATAAAAGTGTACATAAAAACAGTAAATCCTCTTTCTTAATACAATACAGTGAGAATTAATTAAAACCAGTAGGTAAAAACGGGTGTTACAAAGCCTGGTTCAGAGCAGCTTCAGGTTAAGAGAATAGTAAAGTTCAATGTTTCGCAAGATCAATCTCATGTACTTCGTGCAAAATACGCAATAAGAGGTCCAAGTAAGAGCAACGCTCCAATACCTGACCAGTCTGCACTATATAAAACTGCAAAAAACCCAAAAATAAAAAGTGTTTTGCACACTTCTGTCATTGGGCTATATGTGGGCTACATTTGGGTGATATTTGTGCTACATTTCGGCTTTTTTTCTCTGGCGGCCATCTTGGGAGACTTATTTGTTATCAAGTTTCCTAATTTCCTCATTTACTGCAGTCTACTCAGTAGGAAATGCTTTCAGTTTTTTACTTTGATTCAATCAAGAAGGCATTCAGATGTGTCACACATTTGCCATAAATTCAGAATGTTAGCACTCTTGTTGCTCATTAGATCACTGTAGTAAAGCTACTGCTCACCAGGGAGTTAACTGTAAGTCTACTGCTGGTATTGAAAGTGATTGTTTCAGTCTGCATGTCAGAATTTTCTAATGAAATAGAAGAGGATTTGAGATCTCACTTAAAACATGCCCTAATTTTTCTTTCTGCAGCACTAACCATAATTTCTATGGCAAAATGAACCCCTCATTTTGTTCCTTTTTAAATTAAATGTGTTAAGTGTTACCAGTTTATTCCAATCAAGATGGCTTCAGGTGTGCCATAATTTTGTCATAAGTAAGACTGTTAGTACTCTAGTTGTTCTTTAGAACACTCTGGAAAGCTGCAGTAGAACACAAAGGAATCAACTGACAGGCTGCTCCTGTTGAAATATAACAGGAAGATATTTGAGATCTCACTTAAAACATGTCCTAATTTTTCTTTCTACAGCACTAACCATAATTTCTATGACAAAATGAACCCCCTCATTTTGTTCCTTTTTAAATTAAATGTTTTAAGTGTTACCAGTTTATTCCAATCAAGATGGCTTCAGGTGTGCCATAATTTTGTCATAAGTAAGACTGTTAGCGCTCTAGTTGTTCTTTAGAACACTCTGGAAGCTGCAGTAGAATACAAAGGAATCAACTGACAGGCTGCTCCTGTTGAAATATAACAGGAAGATATTTGAAAATCTCACTTAAAACATGTCCTAATTTTTCTTTCTACAGCACTAACCATAATTCCTATGACAAAATTAACCCCATCATTTTGTTCCTTTTTAAATTAAATGTTTTAAGTGTTACCAGTTTATTCCAATAAAGATGGCTTCAGGTGTGCCATACTTTTGTCATAAGTAAGGCTGTTAGCGCTCTAATTGTTCTTTAGAACACTCTGGGAAGCTGCAGTAGAACACAAAGGAATCAACTGACAGTCTCTGCCCTTGTTGGATGTACATGTTTTACTGAGAATGTAAGACTTCATTCTCATATGACTGAGAAAGATAATGTGAATTTACAGAAAATATGCTCTCATTTTAGCTTCTGGAGCACCTTCCAAACCTCTGTGGGACAAGCATGAGAAAATAGTTTTCTCTCAAACATGATTCATGATATCCCAGCAGAAGGTTTTTCACAGGGTAAAATCACCTTAGAACATACCACAATTCCTAAAATTAATATGGTGCCATCAACAAATGAATTCTAATGCAACTAAAGTCTGTTATCACCCTTTATAGTTCTCCTTTGGGTGACCCTCAAAATCTTCTATTCACTACAATGCATTTCAATGGGGTGCTATCATGTATATTGGTCCCAAGATGGCTGCCATCAATTCCAGGATGAAGTGCTGACAGCCAATCAGATCTCACAATGAGATGTGTGGTTAGGCTCCGCCCAGATATCGATATTTTTTTATTTTTGAATTTCTTAGAAACTACTGAACGGAATGACACCATTTAAAAAGAAGGTCGCTTTCTGAACCAAGAGCTACCCTTTTGCCAAATGTGGTGTAATTCCGTTCAGCAGTTCGGGCTGTAGCCGTGTCTAAAGTTTCCTATGGAAATTAACATGGGGAAAATGCATTTTGGGACCCCCCTTTTTTCTCGGCCCCCGCTTGACAAATCACCCTGAAACTTTCAAGACAGGAGCTGACCGGAGCGGGCCATAAATTTTGAAAATTTCTCAAAGATTTGTCAAACGGGCCAAAGATATTGGCAAAAGAAAAACACTTTTTGAATAGAAACAAGGTCCTAACTATAACTACCTACTGGCAACCGCAGTAGGTATATATATATATATATATATATATATATATATATATATATATATATATATATATATATATATATATATATATATATATATATATATATATATATATATATACATATCCTAGTGGCGGTCGCCAGTAGGTAGTTATAGGTAGGACCTAGTTTCCATAGGAAAAGCGTTTTTTGATTTGCCAATAACTTTGACGCCGTTTGATGAATCTTCACAAAATTTTCAAAACTAGTGGGGCGCTCCAGTCAGCTCCTGTCTTGAACGTTTTGGGGTGATGCGTCAAGCGGGGGCCCATGTTATTTTCCATAGGAAACCTTAGACAAAGCTACAGCCCAAACTGCTGAACGGAATTACACCAAATTTGGCAAAAAGGTAGGTCTTGGTTCAGAAAGATCCCTTTTTGTTAAATGGTGTAAATCTGTTCAGTAGTTCCTGAGAAATTAGAAAAAGAAAAAGTTTCGATATCTAGGGATGCAGTGGATTCGCGACCCCTCCCGAGCACGAGCTTCATTCTCATTGGCTGCCAACACTCCAAACCAGGAACTGTTGGCAGCCATTTTGTGACTCGGATACCGAGTCAGAAGATAACTGTGGAAAAAAGGATGAAAAACAAGAAAAGGGGGCAGGGTAGGAACACCCTGGCCCCCTAGGCCTGCTCTGGGAGTCTTACAAAGACCCCCAGGGCCCCAATTTATTAATTTAAAAAAAATAAAAATAGAAGTCGGGCAGGGTGAGCAACTCCGGACGAATTTTTAAAAAAACAAAAAAACAGAGTGTGTGGTTATTAAATAAGGGGTGGGGGGCTCGGGGGCTCCCCCAAGCCCTGGGGCCAACCACCTCCCCGGGGACCTAAAAATTGAAATTCGGGGGTCCGTTACAGACCCCCAAGCCCCGGGGACCACCACCTCCCCGGGGCTTTAGAAATGAAGGAAGGGGGGCTGCGCGGCCTCCCTCCAAGAGCCCATAGTGGCCCTGGGGACCGCCACCCCCCAGGACCGGCTCCTGCAATGTCCCGGGGTGCCCACCCCCGGGACTTTGCTGTTTGCTATGACAGGGCGGGAGCATGGCTTCCACCCTGTCATAGCAAACTCTGCTTTCTTTGATTGAATCGAGAGCAGGGAAACCTGCTCTTGCTTCAATGAAGCAAAGCAGGATTGCTTTTGGGCACGGGGAGCTGCATGTCAGCAGCTCCCCTTGCTCAAAAGCAATGCCGGCTCCCGCAGGAGGCGGGAAGCCGGCGGGACCGGGGGGGCATTGGGGCTCCCCCCACTGTCCCCAACCATGAGGCCAGGCCCCGGGGGATGGGGTCCACGGGGACCAAAATGGCCCGGGAGGGGGGTTGCGCGGTCCCCCCCTCTTTAAAAAAAATAAAATAAACTAGATTTGGGCATGCCCCGGGGGATATGGTCCCCGGGGCGAATATAAATTAATGGAAGTGGACGTTTTTTTTCCGCCAAAGTTTGGAGTCGCGACCCTATCACGGCACTCAGCGCGCCCCCCTGTTGTGAACGCGATGGGTGCGCGGCTCCCAGCACGGCCCCCTGGTGTGAACGTAAGGGGTGCGCGGCTCTTGTAGTTGCGCTGGGTGCCCGACTTCAAGCAAAAACAATTAAACCTAGGTTATATGTTGGGTTATTGGGTGGCTCTAAAAAAGAGCCCTTGTTTTCATTGGGAATTGTTGTAGCTACATGTAAGTGCAGATGCAGAGCTTCAGGTTGTTGAGAAACACTCTGTTGCCTTGATCAGTGAAGTGTACTCCATCACTTCTGTAGATGCCATCCATATTGAAACGAAGATTGTTGTTATAGATTGAGCCCATCCTATGGTCTCTAAGGTAAGCAGAAACAGCTTTATTGACATTTTTTCTAGCTTTCTCAATCTGAGGACAAAATTGATTGGACCACTTCCATTTCTGTCTTTGGTATATGTTAGAGTATACAAAGACAGTTTTGGGGAAAAGCAACATCAATTCTGCAAAGGTGTCCTTCATTAGCATTTCCATACCTACCCCAGTCAATGTGCCTAGGTGATTGCCACCACAGTGCACAATCATGAGGTCAGGGGGTTGGAGGTGCAAAAAGGTTGTAACCAAAGGCATTTATTGATGCCACTTTAATCCTCTCTGTCCAATCCATTTAATGTCTACATTTTGCAAAGCTAGGTCTTTGTCAATACCTCTGCGTTCAGCATACCTTTTGCACCAGAAAACATAGCTGTGCCCAATAATCCACACCGAAAGCATCTTGAAGGGATGTCTGTAAGTAATCAAAAGATGTCTGTAGCTGAGGTAGTCAGTTGGTAGAATGAGAGGTATCTAAAATGGTGGACAAGATGCTGTTTTAAAAAAAAGTAGAGAATTGATTGGTTGTTTATGAACATTGTACACTGAAAAATAGGGTGCATGGTACTTTCTTCAAAAAGCATGTTTGTTATTGGTCAGTAAAAATGTTTGAAAGGTACAGTAGAAAGGATAAGGTAATGTTTTGCAAAGCCAACCACACCTGCTGTGTGCATTTACGACATTGTGTGGTGAACTTGAAAATATGGTGAACTTGTGACCTGTCAGTTAAGTTGAATGTTCCATGAACTGTTACTATGGAAACTGGCATTAAGCAGAAAGGAGAAGAAGTCAGTTGCTAAGGGTTATTATGTGTAACCAATGGAAATGTGTTTTACAATTTGAAAATCTCTGGGAAGCAATGTTATTTGTTGCTTATGTGTATTTGTATGGAGAAAGAGAGGGAAACCTTGCCATTACTGGTTTTACCTTGCTGAGTCTGGTGCATTACATTGATTGTGTGTAAAAGAAAATCCTGTCTGAGTGTGTGAGATTTTTCTTTCAACACATTTATTTGCAAGGTGAGTTATAAATTTGTGAGGTTTATTTAAAAAAAAGAAATTGACATTTTTCTAAAACTGTGTTGTTTGAAATATATTATTAAATGTAAAGATGTATATTGGAATTAGTTTTATTGTACTTGAATGTTGTTTAAAAAAGAGGCTGTACAGTAATATGTGTATTTTTTAAGATGATTACTGATGTTATTAATTAAGCTTGTTTTTTAAGTCTGTACAAAGGTATAGTTGAATGATGCCGCATATTTTTAGATAGTTGGTTGAAGATGCAGTACAAATGTGTAGTTTGAAAGATGTTCATATAAGGTGTAGTTTATTAGCCTTCAGTTTTTGTTCTCTCTACAAAGGTATAGTTGAATGATACTGCATAATTATAGATACTTTGGTAAAGATGCAGCACAACTGTGCTGTTTGAAAGATGATCATATAAGATGTTAATAATTAGGTTTCTTTTATTAGTTTGTACAGAAGGTAAAGTTAAATGATGCCATATATTTTAAGATAGAATGGTGAAATAAGGTGCTGTTAATTAGGCTTCTTTTTGTAGTCTGACGAAAGGTATAGTTGAATGATGCCACATAATTTTAGATACAAAGGTGAAGATGTACAATGCTCATAAAAGGTGTTGTTAATTAGCCTTCTTTCTTAAGTCTGTTGAGAGGTATAGTTTAATGATGTCACTTATTTGTAGATTGAATGGTCAAGATGTAGCTCAAAGGTAAACCACCACATATTACCCTTGCAGCCATGTTGTACTTATCTACTTAACTAGATAGTATGTAATGACTCATCTATGTGTTCAGATTCTATTTATAAAGTTGTATGTATGCTTAGTGAACTATTGAGAGGTGCCTGACCGATTATAGGAGTGCAAAGGTAGTGAATATGTGATTTTAAAACTACATGAGTAATGATTGACTGATTCCATATTCTGCAA